>PPLQ03000007.1:600000-860677 GCA_003707835.3 Suhomyces emberorum
GACAAGAAGGATGACGAGGATAAGGATGTTATCATGGATGAGACCAAATAGATGTAGGTTCTACAGTACGTTCGCGTAATAAACGAATGAAGATGTGTCTTTGTAAACTAGATAAATTCGATCTTTTAAAAATCGTACATCAACTAAAAACAATACTAGCTAGTAAATATTGTTAGGATGGAGCAAGTTTTAAGTTCCAAAATTGGATTGTATAATATATATTACAAGCCTATTCCCTTAACGAAACCTCGCTTCTTGGATCTTTATTCACAAGTAAGTGAATGTACTTCATGTCAACTTCATTTGGCAAAATATAGAAAATTACTAACGCTAGCAGGGATCAACAAATATATCCAAATTGGAGCGCCCTTCTTGTTATGAAGAAGATTTGCTATTAGAAGCACCAATTAGTGTGATAGAAGAGAGAAGATTGGAAATAGTAGACCGATATTCCAAACTACCTCATTGGAAGGATAGATCTATGCTTAAGTCATTTGCTAGAAAAGTGACAAAATCGTTCCATGCCTCTGGGTTTTCTATTTCTTTGGTTCATGAAGATAAAACGAGTTTAATGTACTCCAGACTGTTATATGTATCGCAAATGCCTCGTTGTTTATCGTTAGATGGTCATGCGATACTTTCTAAAGACTATTTTCTTTTACTAGATGCTTCAAAAGACTGGAGAACTGCAATGAATCCATTGGTGAAGGGATTCCCCAACATAAGATTTTATTGTGGAGTTTCGTTGATGGTATCGAATATCCCCATAGGGGTCCTCTCAATCTTTGATTCGAATCCAGTCAGCGTATTTTCAGAAAAAAACTGTATTGAGTTGCAAAAACTTGGTTTTGAATTAATTCAAATATTGGAAACTCCATTTTCAAATTTTGATGGATACAATTTCGATCAAAATTCAATTAAAGCATTAAAGAAGCAGATAGGCAGGGCAACAACTACCGATACTAATATGAAATTCGTATTTGATGAAGATGGATCCGGATGTCCATACACCCAGAATCTGGAGCATATGTTCGAGAATATCTCACATTTAGTAACGTTGTCTCATGACCAGACTCATATAAAGTTTAAGAAAATATTTGGAAATATTGAGGATGAGAATTTAGCAGCAAGTATGTTGACCAAGTATTTAGCTTCGAAGTATCATTTTGATGAAATTTCTATTATTGAGATTACCATGAAACAGTCACGACAATCTTTTTCCAGAAATAGTTCAGCTTTTATGAGAGATGACATCGACATACCTACTTCAAGTTCAGTCATATTAGCTTCCTCTTCAGACTGTGTATACTTCCAAATTCCTGATGTATTAGTTTATCAAGCATTTTCTTTTACCAATGGGATAGAATTTTGCGTCGAATTCGAAAAGAACAAGAAATGGCTGGGGGCTATTTTACCAATTCACCTCAATTTTATTCCTAGAAACAGGGACATCTGTAATTCAGATCATGCACCAAAAGGATATGCAATTACCTTTTATCAGGATTCAAGTCAGCCAAAATTGAGTGAGGAGTTGGTAGCAAACATCTTTGTAGAAGCTGTGTTGTTTAGAAAGTTTTGTATATGATCTTGAAAAGGGGTAGTTGTAATCAATCAAATTCTCTCATTAATTCAAGCTCGTCTTCCATATCGCCTTCTTCTGGAATCTGTTGATTATTTATTGACGCAAAGTCGGCTAGTGATGGTTCTATATTGTCATCATCAGAGAAAGGATCATCAGAATCAGCATCCCCTACTTGAGATTTGGATTCTGAAACATTAGAAGGTTCATTTTCGTTAGTAGTATTAATTTGGCTGTTTTCAACTCCTACACTAGCTTGCGAAGTATTCATCGTTACAGGTTCAGGAGGAGTTACTGCTGTAGATACCGAAGAAATAACAGTAGGATTCGTAGGAGTCAGGTATAAGTCATCTTCGTCATCATCATCGACGAACAAGCCGTTGACTCTTGGGTTTCTAGGTCTATGGATTGTAGCTTCATCATCAATATCAACCTCTCCACTATTTAACACGATATTTGTGTTTTCACCCACTTCATTTTGATCAATCAGTATACCCAGTATTTGTTGGTCATCGTCATTTTCTTGAACTATTCCTTTCTCGACCCTCAACTTACTGAGTTCCAGTTCTATCAATTGATGCCTATAAATCTTCAATTGCGAAGATTTGCTCCCCAAACTTCTTAATAAATGAATACAGTCCTTGAAACGTGCTTTTGGAAACAAGCCATGACACCAAAGTTGATAGAATTGCAAAACCGAGGTCAAATTATCATACTCATGGTCGTACTTTGCTTTCTTTGATACTTTTCCCAGACTTTTTTCAAAATTGTGATCATTCTTCTTGATAGTCCTCACAACATTATGATAATTCTTCGTTATGTGTGATAAACCTGTGTGCTTGTTGAAGATTCTTTCATTATCTATCTTAGCAATTTTGGCCCTTTTGGTAAGTTTAATCAGCTGATCAAGCCCAAGAACATCATTAATCTCTATATTAGTTGGTTCTGCTTCAGGTTCTTGAGTCTGAACATCCAAAATGTCTTCTAAATTCATTGATAGTGATAAAGTAGATAAAAAATAGACGCGTCTTGAAAGTTCTGGTTGCGAAAACCAAAATAATTGAGATGCAGAGCTATCGTCGATCTTGTAAAGCACAAATAACAGTAAAAAAGCGATTAATTTAGATTTGAACCGAATAGTAAAATAAGAAACATGGAAGTATTCAACAAATAATATCTACAAGGGGACCGTCGGGTGGTGAAATTTGGATAAATAGTGAAATTCACGTGACAAGAATAGATATAGAGCTCAATTCATACAATATACTTTGCATTTAATATAACGAAAGTTATTAATATAGTTAATTTTCATGGTTATGCTGGCAACTGCTTTTGTTTTCGTGGTAATTGTCAGGTTTGCAGTTGCCAATATCCAATTCATAACATCTCATCAGCATTACGTAAGCATCAAACATATTCAAAGATAGGCATCAATTGATTGCAAACGAAATGTATTACACAGAGTATTTGCCACGGATTCGTCTGATCTCGATTCTCTTAGATTATGATGGACAATCAGTAACAGACATAACTAATATAAAAAGCAACTCGAAAAGCTTGACTGTGGTAACGAAATTAAAACCTTATGTCATCCGATTACCTATTGATGTGGAGGGAGAGTTAAAGATCACCAGTTTGAAACAAACTCAACAACAATGTTTGGCAATATCTCTAGGTATCAATGGAGTAGTTGAGAACCTCAACAAGGAAGATTTATCATTCATGTCTCATCATTTGAGTAAATGGTCTTGTAAGGATCTTCAGCAAAAGGCTCCATCGAATGACTCCAATCAAAAAGTGTTCTCCTTCTCATGTACCAATTGTGATAACACACTCATAGAATCCTCAGATTACAAATTCATGGATATGCCATCCGAGTTCTGGTACGAATTAATGGACTTTTGGCACTGTCACAAACCTCATAATACTGATATCAACACGAAAGCCTATTCTGGGTTTTTAAGACCTCCAAATGATTCTACAATTATAATTGGTAGCCACTATTTGTTACTCAACAAACTAAATACTACCAAATGCATAGATAGTAACGTTTTATGTGGTAAGTGCTCGTTTAAATTAGGAGAGATACAAGAAAATACCATGAGGTTATTTAAATGGAATTTGAAATTGCATTACAAGGAATCCACTGAGACATTCTCATCACATCTTTTTATCTATAATTCTATTTTGGATAAAATTAACTCACTTGCCACCAGAAAGTTCAAGTTTTGTCACAACAAAAAATGGTGGTATCTTTGGATAATGAATATTGGAACCAACATCTCAGTTGATGGATCAGTATTAAAAGATGCCTTAAAGATCCTATATTTCACTGACGATAATGATGATTCACAATTTGTGGAGGAATATGAATTATTGAACATAACATTTCCTTCAATAATTAAGGAATTTACGGATCAATTAAGTAAAATGAACAATTCATTACCTCAAAGTATTAGGGAAATTCAACTTAATGAACGGCAATGGAAGGTAAGTTACGTATCGGAGGAATATTTATAGTTAGAAGGAAGATTAATTATTATTTCACTAAATATTATCGTAGATTGTAACTACCACGAAATTCATTTTTATGAATTTTAACTCAGTTTGTTTTCTATGATATCTTTGACGATTGGTACTACTTGTTTTCTCGAAGCAGCAAGATTTCCTTGATTGAACAATCTAAAAATATGATCGTCATCAGAGAGATCAAAAATGATTTCCTGGATGCTGTTCAACTTATAGATATCCCCATTCAATTCTAACAGCTGTTGGGCAGAATTGGCCAAGTTTGCGAATTTTTCATTTTCAGCATTTTCATAGTAGAAACAGAACTCTCTTGTGTATCTGTCTGTTTCTTTTTGGGTATATGAAGAAGTAATGACAATTAAGTCGAGATTATGCTTTTTTAAATGACCAGATAAGGCGCTTTTTATGTCATCTAAGGAGAATTCAGTCAACATAAATTTGAAAGATTTTCCGATGGAACTGAATCCAACAGATTCACCAGTTGAAAACTTGAATTGTTTGTAATCCTTTAATAAGATGTCAGAAAATGAGAAGCCTGATAAGTCCTTCTTACTTTTTTTCAAAGCTTTGTAGAAAGCTGTGATTGCATCATCTCCGTTTGAAGTATCTCCAAGTACGAGGTTAATTTCCTCGTCTTCCAAGAGAATCTCCTTATAACTGGCAATGGCTTCAGTGTCTCCTTCTTCGACCTTTTGACTCATGTTGGAGGTGTCGATCAATAATGGGGCAAGCAAGATCTGGATGATCTCAGAATGACTTTTGAAAAATTCTAAGTTGTGACCAAGTTCCTTGTACCAATAGTCAAATACCAAGCACGAACACGAGCCGTTTGAGTGAATGACTCTAGGATTAGCATCCAAAAATACTCCCTCATCAGCATGATGATCAATGATAGCAGTCACTGTTAACAAATTGTTTTTGTGAGCTTCAAGAAGGGTATCACCTTGAATGTTGCAATGGTCTACCAATGCGATCTCTGATGCTGAGCCATTTGTGATGGAAGTGAAGTCCTCAATGAAGAATAACATGTCGTCAGTAATGGAGTGGGCATTAAGCAAAAGCTCGATATCCTTTCTCAATCTAAGTTCGTTTCTGGGGATGTTGATCAATGGAATCACAAATGATGAAGGATTCTTGATGTTGTAGAGGTATGAATAAGAAAGGGCACAGATCACCGAGTCCATGTCTGCGGATTGGTTACCAGTGACGAACTTGTATGGCTTTATGGAAGATCCACTCTCAAGATGTTGCTTGAGCTTCGATAAGAATCCACGAACTGACATGATGGATGTTGTTGATGCTAAATTAGTGAGAAAAAAACTATTTTAGAGCTTGTGATTGCTTGAACTTTGTGACTCTTTAATCTGAAAATGAAGCTTACAATTTCTGAACACCTAAAAAACAAAAGAGATCAAGGGAATGCAATAGTGTAAACAACGTGTTGACAGATCAGAAATGGAATTCAATGTAAATAAATACCGTAGTAGTCGCTTCTCTCACATGAAATAATTACATAATATTTTATTTTCTGTTATACAATTTAGTATACTATTTTACTTGGTGTAATGTAACTTAACATCCAACCATTGTCTGGCGAGTGCCTCTTGAGGGGTCATTGGGTAACCGTAGGTGAGGGGGCTGAAATAGTAAAAGAACCAGATCACGCCCATAGAACAAACACCAACTACGGGCACTAATCTGTACTTGACAACTCCACGTGCTTGACCATCGTTGCTGTTATCGGAGGTGATGAATTCTACCAAAGCACCACTAAACAATGCAGCAATCAAATGTGCTGGTAAGTAGTGGTGCAAAAACTTTTGACGGTTCATCAAAAAGAATGGGAAGTAGTGAGCAGCCCAACCAGTGAAGAGGAAACCCAAAGTGTTGTACAATCTAGATCTGGCAGCGTCGTTGATAAGTTGAAGGTTCCTTCTGCGGGTGACTTGGTCAGCCAAAACCAAACCAAGGTAAACAGCGAGGAATCCAACTTCCAACCAGAAACCAACAATGTTACCCAAAAAGAAGATTTGTCTCTTGGTGTCTCCATCATTCCAGAAAGAAACACCAGAGATGGCCAATGGCCAAGAGTCTGGTTGGGATGCAAATGGATGGTCTGAAGTCAATTGGTTGTTGTGGTGGAACATCAAGAATTGCAATTCCCACCACTTCTTCAAGAATGGCATCTTCTTGACATCCTTGGGGACGTGCAAGTGTCTTGGATCATCTGCTGGCATGTCGATGATTTCATCGAAGTTCCAGGTGTTTTCTCTATCCTGCACCTTCTTGTTACCACTGACTTCCTGGTGTCCGAAACCCCATTCTGGCAAGTACTCGTCGTCGTGAGTCCACATAGCGACCACGGTATCGACGTGCAAAATTGTCATTTGGGTGGCTTTGGTTTGCACAATTCTTCTTTCTTCCTTGGAATTGGAAGTGGACATGTAACGAAGTTTGAACAAAGTTTCATTGTAGTTGGTAATGGCCTTTTCATCGTGGGCAATGGTAAATTCTTCATTGGTTGGTTTCAATGGAGATGCAACATCATGGGCCAACAAGTAACCACCAGTGCCGACGTGTCTCAATCTGATGATATCGTTGGTGTAAACATCGCTGGCAACACCATTATCATTAGATGGAATAATTTGCCAGTGATTGTTTACGTCCTTTGGCTCCATGTTGTTTTGGTCAAATACACAAGTAACTTGCTGAGAGTTGGAGGAAATTCTACCATCCTCATAACGCAATGGATAGTCGAAGAGGTGGGAGTGTAAGAAAGCGTCGGTGTCTCTGTGCTTTATGGTGATGGTATCGTAGTAGTGAACGTTCTTTGCTACTTGGGTCAATGGAGATTCGGACAAGGTTTCTTGGAAGTCACTGCTCATAAAGTTGTCACCAGGACCGGATTTGGTCAACACAGCGAAGTGGACGTAGAACCAGAACAAGTAGATGATGAATGGCATGACAATCAAAGCCCAAAATCTAGCAAAGAAATGCTTGGATAAGTCTTGAACACTGAGTCCTCTCTTGTAGTCCAACAAGTACCACAATTCATGGATGACAGCGATACCGATGGTCATGTAGGTGAAAACACCAACATACTTGGTGGAAATGACGCAGGACAAGCCCACACCGGTAGCCAACAACCATCTCCACCAGATTTGGCTGAATGGTTGCTTACGGTGGGTGGAAAACTTGACATAGGCGTAGACCGTGCAGGCGACACTCAACAGCAAGGTGGAATCCAACAAGATCAATCTGGAGTCGATGACGTGGGCATTGTCGAAACAGACCAACACACAAGAGAAAAGACAAGCAGCCACAGAGAAGTTCAATGCCTTCATGGTGAGGTACATCACGGGAATCACCAAGGTACCCTGGAGGGCGACCGAGCTTCTGTAGAAGATGTAAGGAACATTGTTGGCAACGTAATCGTCACCAATGTTGTCAAACTTGAAAGCTCCGTCATAACGAGCTAACCATCCCACAAATGCAAGTAAGAGCTTGGCAAAAGGTGGATGCAAATCAAAGAAGTATGTTCCCTCCAAGTAGTAGGAGGCAAACTTACCAAAATGAACTTCATCGAAAACAACCTTCTCTGGGTCTCCAATGTGGATAAATCTAGTGAATGCAGCAAAGAAGGTCACCAAGAATAGCGAGTAGTAGTGTTTGTATTCTGGGTCCTTGGCGATAATTTTGGAGCTCTTGACTTTTTCATACTCGTCATCCGTGTCAATTGGAGTCGAAGATCCAAGGTTCTTCTTGCCTCCTCTTTTCCTGAGGTTCAGAGACATATTCAATAGTTGAACGTGGGAGTAGTTTGTTAGTTTGTTAGTTGGTTCTCCATTTTTCAACTCGCAAGTACACGTAAATATTATGTCACGTGGAGCGACGCGTTCATAACTACAGATCTGTATCAGCAGATTGTGCTAAGGTGGATGGTAATAGTGGGCGATGAGCTTTTAGTCCATTGGTAAATTATTGGCGAGTAAATGTGGCCACAATTCCAAACTTGATGGTGCGTCAACGGATTTTTTCTTGCGGTACATTCTAGAAGGCATATTGACTATCGGTGTATTGAGATGGTATTTTCGTGTTGTGATTACATAAGCTTTTTCGACCGCTTTTGATAGCCACCTCTTCCCCTAACAATAGGAATGGCTTGAGGGGTGGTCAGGGGCACACTTCGAGACGAATTGGGGGTCTGGGGAGTGAAGAATCCAGGGGATAATTGAGGCGGAGCCCCAAAAACATGAGGAGATGGACGTGTGCTTTCCAAAGACGAATTTGACCTGGTTTTGCTATCGAAATAGCCTTCGGTAATGTCATTGGCAGATGATCTGGAACCCCGAAATGGAATTTTACTGGAATTGGAACTGCCAAAATGGTCGGGAGTACCGGGGATGGAAATGGGCTTGGAAGCAGACGCTTGGATTAATTTAGAATTCTTTTCCTCCAAAAGTGATTCGTATTTCAAGAGTGTGGTTGAAAGCTCCTGGATTTTTCTTTCGTATTGATAGGTGAAAGAATTGATGTTTTCATTGAGGTCTAGCTTAGATGAAGTGAGTTTCAGCTCGTAGGCCTTCATGATTTCCTCGAATTCATCTTGTGATTTGGCTAAATCAGCAGATAACTTCTCGTTCTGACTTTTCAATATTGAAATCTCCGTATTGAGCTTGTATACCGTTGCTTCATCTTCGGATACTTTTAGATCGGTATGGTCATTAACATTTTCCCGCTTTCTTTCTTTTTGATCATCAAGCTTGATTTGATTTTTCTCTATAATTTCATTTAGCACAGTGATTTCTGATTCGAGCTCACCAATCTTATTTTTCAAATTGTTCTTTTCTAGCTCATACTGCGGTATCGTTTCCTTCGTCAAAAGGGATATTCTTTGATCTAATTCGATCTTTTCATTCTCCAAGTAAGTGAGATCGGTGGTTGCTTGTTCGTACTCTTCTCTAGCCTTTTCAAGCTTAGATATCAAGTCACTCTTCATTTTTTGATGCTCGAGGGTTTGTTCCATTATTTGCGACTTCACCACATTCAATGTTTCTAGTAGCTCATTATTACGTTCAAGTAAATCGGTTTGGATACTATCCGCACTTACCTCTGGTATGTGATTGTTGAGATAGTGCATTTGAACTTTCAACTTCATATACTTAAGCTTACTCATGTTTTTGATGTAAGTTGAAAATTCCAATTCGTTCTTGAGCAATAATAACTCTCTGTGATAGAATTCCAATGCGGTTCCCGAGGATCGTTCAAGACTTGATAATGACGTGTTATTAACGTGATCAGATCCAAATGGAATGGAACTCCCATTACTGGTGATGGAGTCCTTATGCACAGGTGTTGTTTCAAGAATCGTAGTAGGCAGAGCTAACTTTTGTAACATCAAATCATTTCTAAATTTGTCATTGAACAAGGTCAGTCTCCTTGATGTGAATTCATCTTCCAGTTTATATAAGGAGCTCAATAATGAAGCAGATCGTCTTTTTACTCCAAATACTGCTTCATGGGCGCTAAATAAATCATTTAACGGTTCTGAAGCCTTGGCTGTTTGAGTTTCCAAACCTAGCAAATCTGAACTAGAGTCACGATCTTCAAGAGAGTTAGATTTTTGATTATCCCCTGGCCCAATTTCTTTTTTATTATCCATATCGTGTAGAGAGTTTATTGAATTGTTTTCTTGGGAATATTTAACCCCTTCATCGAACTTCACATCTTTGAACTTGATTCGTGGACTTTCTTGAAGAGTAGCATTATCAATTGAACTGTTAGTATTTGAGATAGATAACCTCCTGCTCAAATTTTGGAACGATTGCTGCATTAATACTTTATTTGATAAAGAGTCCTGTACTTGAAAATACATAGGGCTCCCAATAGACAGACTTCTCGATATATGATTAGAATTAACTTGTGAGTTTGTTGAGATCTTTCCAATGGTATCGAATGAATTCGGAAATCCATAAAAAGCTTGGCTTTGATCGAATTCCTTTTGTGGTACCCTAGGAACGTTACTATCACCTATTTCTACCAAGATATCTTGATAAAGATTAGTACAAGCGTTAAATATTTCTTCTGTGAGCAAATCTTGCTCATCTTTCTTATTAAGAGCGGAAGATATCCAAGCAAAGGGTTGTTTAAGTTCATTCTCTAAATCAAAAGAATCTTCCTCAATAAATTTTGGGTGTACTTTGAATTCTTTAATCATTGATTTTAAGAATGCAATGGAGAGATCATCAACATTTTTTTCACGCCCTTGCGCTTTTGTTAAAACTTTCAGATAAGAATATGAGATAATTTTTGGTGCAAACAATTTTAGATATTTTTCTGGGGACTTTGTGAACAGTCGGAGATTAAAAGGAAACAAGCCATATAAAAGTGTTGAAAAATAAGAAATGTTAATATTTTTATGGAGAACTGAATTTTTATAAAATTGGCTTTCTTGTGGAAAGTCTTCCTGATATATTTCCCATTCAACCAGTTCATCCTTCAAATAGGTTCGTACCAACTCGTTGGTCGATTCTAATTGGTCTAATGGCTTCCAGACTATTATTCTAAGGAGAATAAAAAACATTTCCGGTACAAATTCAGAGATATTATCTACCAGTGGTATAAGCATTTCCAAAATAGAAAAGGTGACTTTGAGAATCTTCTGATTTGTGTCATACATCAAACACTTCAATAAGCTGGAGAATAGAACAGACCCGCTGATTTCTTTGAGATTATTATTTTGGATTCGGATTAATCGAGATAATATCAAAGTTATTTCCAACCTTTCATTTGAATTATTGAAGTGTTTATTAATAAGATTCAAACAGCCCTGTGGGTTCTTCGAGTAGAAGTCACCTACAAGTATATGACAATTGGCTTTAACATACCGTATCCTCTCGTAGTACACTTGTGATGCCTTTTCTTGCTCCAGGAGATTTATTTTTAGCCATTCGTTTCGTTTCTGTTCATCAGACCCCAAGTATATCTGTAAGATCACTTCACAAACTTGCGTTTCAACCTCTTGACGGTATTTCCAAAGCTCTTCGTCATCATACTGACCTGATTGCGTCCATACTGACCGTATGAAGTCTCTTGACCTTTCAATGAACCCTAAATCGAAACCTGCACTATCTACTGCCGGCTTTAAGTAAGTCTTGAGCCAAAGAAATGTTTCTTTTTTGGTAAGATATAATGACAACTCACTCAAAACAGAAAGGAAAAGTAATTCTTTAGATAATTTGGAGTCTGGCTTGATGTATGTATTGTATATTCTGAAGAGCTCATCATTAATATTTGCAGTTTGTCGTATGCTTTGAAGTGATGTATGGTGTTGATTGAAAAGTAGAATTGATTCTTCTAGCTCAACTGGAATATTTGTGTCATCATGTTCATTCCACTCATAAAATACAGAGTCTAATGACTTGATCAACTGCCTGGATGTACCAACCATAGTGTGGTCGAAGTTGATATTTAGAAAAATGCGGAGGAAATTATGAGATAACAATTGAGTCTCCACTCCACGAAATATCTAATTGAGCAACGCAGCACATTCTAGTTCCACGGAGCCAACCAAGGTTAATCCCACCCCATTTATCGGTTCATCATTCTCAACTTCTGATCATTAATGTTTTCACCACTTTCTATTATCGATCAAGTCGATAACTTTACATACGGATCTCCTGATAATTACTACAAGTTTATTGCCCATTCAGATGAAATTGTGCTAGGATACATCCATCCTGAGATTGCAAAATATTTTCTTGGCCACGATGGCTTCAGTGTGGTAGAGAAAAAGATCTATATCGATGCATGTTATGATACTTTGGAGAAGAGAAATCAGTTATTTGAAAACTTTTGTGAAAAATTGAAAGGCACCCCTGAACTCGACCACTTGGTGAAACATGGCTGGAGGAACGAGTTATACACAGTTTATAACCCTACACAAACTCCTTATTTTCAAGTTGAAAGAGCCGTTTCTGTACTTTTGGGAGTGGTGACTTACGGAGTCCATATAAATGGTTATATTCCAGCAGATAAATCGAATAACGGCAAGCTCAAGTTCTGGGTACCTAGAAGATCTACCACTAAGCCCACTTTTCCCTCGATGTTGGACAATACTGTCGCTGGAGGATTGGGATACCCCTATGGTATTTGGGAAACCGTTATTAAAGAATGTGATGAAGAGGCAGGGTTGAACGAGCAATTTGTCCAGCAAAATATCAAATCTGCTGGTGTAATCACCTACATCTATCAGGCTGAAGATGATCGTGTCCAACCAGAAGTGGAATATATTTATGACCTCGTATTCCACAACGAAACTGATGTCATTCCTCATCCTCAGGATGGGGAGGCACAGGACTTCACTTTGATGGATGTTGATGAGGTCAAGGAAAGGTTGGCCAATGGTGAATTTAAGCCTAATTGTGGAATGGTCATCATAGATTTTTTGGTAAGACATGGGTTTATTACACCCGAAAACGAATCCAATTTCGTTGAGATTTTGAACAGATGTCACAGAAGATTTCCATTTCCAACTGGAACCCCAAATTCCAACTGATCACGGAAAATTTGAAATGTTAAATATTCAACTATTTCACCATTTAGAATTATGGACTTCGTTGATGCCAAAATTACATGGAAACTTTTATGCTATTCATATTTGTTTCATTTTGATCGATTCATTTTGTCAGTATATATGTAGCATTTTCATTATGATATTACTTATTGATTGGATAGAAATGTTGAGGGGTAAACCTCCAAATCAAGGGAACAGCCCAGAAGGAACATGGTAGCTTAACAAATACGGAAATCCTAGAAATTCATACAGTCAATACATTTATTTTTGGAATGGAATGTTGGATGTACCATTAGATTAAAAGGTATATAATTTCAGGTTTCCAATTACAAATTAATACTCATTGTGACATATTAATACGTTTTAACTTCAGTGATACAGTTCGGTCACCTAATATTGTCTGTTTATAGAAATCTAAATTTCGCAATCGAATTCCCGAATCCTTCCCCATTCTAGCCACTCCCCTATCATAATCGCGCAAGGAAAGATTAACAAAAAGGAAGACCTCATATCAATCGATGTCCACTATAACTCAAATAGCACCAGATCCACCGGATAATCCTTCAATTGATTCACTCATCTATACAATTGCTCTTGAGTGTGGGAAACATAAAGATGGACTACACCTAGATGAAACAGATTCGATTGATGTTAAATTCTCCTACAAACTCAACAATCTCCAAGAGTTCTTCTACGAGAGAGGTTCACTTCTTTCAAAGAATGGTGTTGAGGAGCATCATTACCTTTGGCTCTTATCATTAAAAGCAATGAGTTCTTATTTACTCCAATTTAAGACTTTTGCCTACTCTCAGTATCCCATTGAGTCTAGAAATGATGAAAACACCAAGCATTTCGTTCAGATATCCGGAACTTTATCGAAACTATGTGGTGACTTCTTGGATCTTGTGATTCACTTCTTCAACAACCGTCATTTGAAAGTACTCAAATACGTAAGTTTCTCGCCACAACTTGCACAACTGTTCTGTAGTTTAGTGATCAATTTGCTTGAATTGCTAACAACAGATACTTTGAGTGATATGTTGGATAACTCAGTTCTATGTCTTGAACCAGTGCAAAAACAGCTTTTAGCATTTTTTGATGCCGTATCAGTGGTGGAAAATTATCAAGATCTCTCTGGTATTGCATTCCCCATGCTTGTTCAATTTATCCGAATTCTTTATATTGTCGGTGAATCCGAATACATAAGACCACTTATCAAAGCTGAAATCATCAATCCCGATCTTGGGAGGGAAATAGTCAAGAATTCACTGGTTGACTTGCTTGACTTGATAAACTTTTACAAGTACACTGCATTTAATTTGTTGGCTTTATCTGCGCTGGGTGATGATAAGGTTTTAAAAAATTATAATTCCATGGCTGGTATATACTTCAGAGTGTTATACAGCTTCCCAAACTTAGGGATTTCGTCATATGAGCTGCTTTATACTCATTCATCACCCTTGGAGGACAAACCATTTGAAATGTTTAGCTTCGAAAAAGACGAAACTCTTCTGGTAAGCCTCTTGGAAAGGCAAGAAATAGCATTGAACTTTATCTTAAACAGAGCATTAAGTTTAAGCAGTTTAAGGAGCTACATCGAACCAGATCATTTATACAAAAGGGAGCTTGGTTTTTTGATACTTTCTTTATCATCCAGTTTGTCCAAAGAAATCCATCGTTCAGCATCTTCCGGAAGTCTTCACTCCAGTACATACTCCATGGCTGCCCTCAAAGAAGCAGAATTACAGCGTCGTCGTGAAGATTTTAAAGTTAAATGTCTCAACAAACTTCGCTTAAAATCGTTAGGAGCAGTTCTTTTACATGGATCATACAAAGAAAAACACAATTTGATTGTCAATGTTATCAAAAATCTCAATTGCAGCTCTTTATGTATATTGAATGATATAAGGTCATCTTCTGTTGCAGGTCATGACAACACGTTGTTTCTGATGGGTGTGCCGAGTGCAGGAAAATTGTTGTATATCAATACCATCAGCAAAATTTCAAAACTTTTGAAGTTGTTAACTCTCAAACATATGGTTCACAATGATGGACTAAACAATTTTACAGTTCCATCTTTGGCAAAACTTTGCTCCCCACATCTGTTCGGTGAAGTGATTGCCGTTAAACCTGTTTTACAATATGAACTGCATCATTTAGGGGGAGAGAAGATAATTGTGTTTGCCAGGAGTGGCTCTTCTGAACTAAATGTTCAGAAATCAATACAAAACCAGCTTGAAATTACCACAACCTCTCAACAAATCAGCAGAGTTTTAGGTGGCTATTAATATATATAGGCTAAGGAGTATAATCTACTCGTCAAAAAATACCTCATATTCATACATGGGACGAAGTAAATATATGAAATATTTCAAAGGTGCTCTAATATTCATAATACATCAAGACCTACTGTAGTTGATTCCAGAAAAAAAAACATTCTCCACCATTCAAATTAAAATCATTCATCAGACCACCAGTTCATTTCTTTCTTTTTTACAGTAACAATAATATTCTTCAACACCTTTCACCGTACTGTAAAAATCATCAGTTTATTATGGTAATTACGAGTGATCACTTTTTGTTCAGAAATTGCACTACCCATGCATACATATATATTCAGTTCAGTATTGTTATTATGCACCGTTACCGCACCGGCATCGGTCCCCGCTTTACGTGTACTGACCATGTAATGATGATTCATAGAGCCCGAGATTTTTCAGTATTCACATAAACATGTTCTACTCCAAAGTAGTCTCTACCTCGAGACCACTTTATCGTGGATTAGCTTCTTCCTCTAAAAGGTTGGAATCCAAAGTTCAAGACTTACGCTCCAAATTTCCTGAACTTGCTGAAGCAGACTTCACACCACAAGGTCAGCCAGATTATGTTAAACTTATCTTAACTTCCAGAGTTTATGACGTGGTCGATAAAGGTGGAACCCCATTAGCTCACGCCATCAACTTGTCACATAAATGTAATTCCAACATTTACTTGAAAAGAGAAGATTTACTCCCAGTGTTTTCGTTCAAGTTACGTGGAGCTTATAATATGATTGCAAACCTTCACGCAAATAGCAAAACCCCATTATCAGGAGTTATTGCCTGTTCTGCTGGAAACCACGCCCAAGGTGTGGCATTTTCTGCAAATAAATTGAACATTCCCTCAACAATTGTCATGCCAACACCTACTCCATCTATTAAATATACCAACGTCTCCAGATTAGGTTCTCAAGTGGTGTTATATGGAGATGATTTTGATTCTGCCAAGCAAGAATGTGACAGATTAGCTGCATTGAATAATCTTACGAACATTCCACCTTTCAACCACCCTTATGTCATTGCTGGACAAGGTACTATTGCTTTGGAACTTACTAGACAGTTGCACTTGGATAAATTGAGCGCTATCTTTGTTCCTGTTGGTGGAGGTGGTCTTATTGCAGGTATTGCCGTTTACTTGAAGAAGATTGCTCCTCATGTTAAAATTATTGGTGTGGAAACTTACGACGCCGATGCTTTGTATCAATCTATTAAAAGCCAAAATCAAGAAACTCTTAAAAATGTCGGAGTTTTTGCTGATGGTACAGCAGTCAAGGTTCTTGGTGATGAAACTTGGAGACTTTGCCATGAATTAGTTCACGACGTCGTCAGGGTGTCTACTGATGAATTGTGTGCTGCCATTAAAGATATCTTTGAAGACACCAGATCCATCACAGAACCATCAGGTGCATTATCAGTTGCTGGTTTGAAAAAGTACATCCAACAGAATCCAGATGTCGATCACAGAGACAAAACTTACGTTCCTATTTTAAGTGGTGCTAATATGAACTTCGACAGACTTAGATTTGTCAGTGAAAGAGCTGTCTTGGGTGAAGGCAAGGAAGTATCTTTGGCTGTCACAATCCCAGAAAGACCAGGTGAATTTATGAAATTACAAAGTATTATTCATCCACGAGCAGTGACTGAATTCTCTTACAGATACAGTGACTCTAAGAGAGCTAACATTTTCATGAGTTTCAATGTCATTGACAAAGGAAAGGAGTTGGATTCTATTATCGAAACAATGACGAATGATGAACATAATTATGAGGTTGTTGATATTTCTGACAACGAATTGGCCAAAACTCATGGACGTTACTTGGTTGGTGGAAAATCACCAAATAATGATCTTGTGGGTGAAGAAAAGTTATTACAGTTTGAATTTCCAGAAAGACCCAACGCTTTATACAAATTTTTACAAGCCCTCAAGACAGATTGGGATATAACCTTGTTCCACTACAGAAACCATGGTAACGATATCGGTAAAGTATTGTGTGCTATCCACTTGCCAGATGGTACTCTGGACAAGGAATTCGAAGAGTTTTTGGACAGCTTGGGCTACAGATACATACTGGAAACTGACAACATTGTATACAAAAAGTTCTTGAAGAACTGAAAACCTTATAGATTTCATCTAATTTATCATTAATATTATATCTATTAACAGTATTATACATATTTACATCAATTTCTTCTCAAGAAAGCTTGGTAAGCATCATGATTGATGTGAACCCTTCCTGTAGCCTTCATTTGTTTTTTACCTTCCTTTTGCCTCTCTAATAATTTCTTTCTTCTTGAGATATCAGCAGCATGAAGCTTTTGGGTAACATCTTTTCTTTTTGCCTTGATTGTTTCTCTAGCAACTACCTTATTATTGACTCTGGCTTGGATTGCAACTTCGAACAATTGAAATCTTAAATACTCCTTGAATCTAGTAACATACTCTTTACCTTTGGATTGCGCTTGTGATCTGTGTAAAATAGTTGTTAAAGCATCTTGAGGCTCTCCATTAACACAAAGTTCCATCTTGACAATGTCAGATCGCTTATAGCCAGCGTCTTCATAGTCTAAAGAAGCATATCCTTTGGTACACCCTTTTAATTTTCCAAAGAAATCTTCAACTAATTCCGCTAAAGGTAATTCATATTTCATTAAAACTTGACCAGTAGTTAAGTACTCCAATTCTTTCTGTACACCACGATGATTTTCACAGAGTGTCATCACTGTTCCAACATATTCATTTGGGACGGTCATCATAGCTTCCACGAAGGGTTCCATGTACATTTCCACATTATGACCTTTATCTGCTGCAGGAAACCCATCAGGATTAGTGACTACTTTTTCAGAGCCATCCCGATAAACAATTTTATAAGGTACGGTTGGTGCTGTTAATATGATTTGAGCACCATATTCATTTTCCAACCTTTCTTTAAAAACAGATGCATGAAGAGAACCAAGGAAACCTAATCTCCAACCCAAACCTAATGCATTTGATGTTTCCTTTGCTAATGTGACAGACCTATCATTAAGGACTAAATTTTGCATATGATCATCCATAACATTAAACTCTGTCCCATCAGCTGGGAATGCACCCAAAAAGACCATTGGTTTAGGCTCCTCAAAACCTGGAAGTGGATCGAGATTTTCGTGCTTCCCGTGATGGAAAAAGGTATCACCCACTAACGCTTCTCTAGGGTTTTTCATTCCTGGAATAACATAAGCCACCTGACCAGCACTTATGCTATCCATAGCAAGTTTATCTGGATACATGATTCCTACCTCCTTAACATCGTAAACACGTTCTGTGTGAGCTGATAAGAGTTTCATACCTTTCTTTATTTGGCCATCCACAATATGCACTAACATTACCACACCGACATAAGGATCGTGCCAGGAGTCCACTAACAAAGCTTTCAATGGACTTTTAGAACTTCCACTAGGCGCTGGAATATTTCTTATGATCAGAGGTATGATAGACTCTACGTTCAAGCCTGTTTTTGCACTAACTGCAATGCAGTCATCTCGAGACAATTCGAAGGTATTTTCAACTTGGTCAATCGCCATTGGTATATCCGCTTGGTCTAAATCAATCTTGTTAATTATAGGAATAAGTTTTAATCCCATACTGTATGCTAGATAGAAATTGGCCACTGTTTGTGCCTGAACACCTTGTGAAGCATCAACCAAAAGAAGTGCACCACCACAAGAGGCATAAGATCTAGAAACTTCAAGTCTGAAATCAACATGTCCGGGTGTATCTACCAAATGCAATAAATAGTCCTGTTCTGTTTGAGGATCTTTGAAGATCATGGATACTGTTTGTGCTTTGACAGTTATACCCCTTTCACGTTCGACATCTAATTTGTCCAAAACCTGCTTATTAGACCCAGGTTGGATGACACCGGTTAATTCGAGGAGTCTGTCAGAGAGCGTCGACTTTCCGTGGTCCACATGGGCCACAATGCTGAAGTTTCTGTAGTTTTCAATGGGTATTTTAGAGATCCTGTCTTGGATGTCTTTTCTGTATTGTTCTTTGTTGAGGATTATCCTCTTCTCCTCGAGAGTTAACACTTTATTACTAGCATATCTTACAAATCTTCCAGCAGTTCGGTATATCTGTTGCCTCACGAACATGCCTGATAATGCTGGTACTTGAAGAACAAGCTCAGTAGTTGGTTGAAGAGTTCTGATTTTGCGACTGAATATTAGGCGTTGGGTGCGAGATGACGGATTCTCAATAAAGCGATCAAAGAAATAATGGCCGATACTATACGATTTTATACATGCTTGGTGAGGTTACTTATTGAATTGCTATTCTAATAAACTGGCGTTTCGTCAAACGGATGTTTCATTGTTAGTGTCAAGAGTACTGGATATTTTACTTGGAATATCATTATTTGATTCATATATTCACTAATTTTGAGACTGAAACATGTCTCTTCTATTATTTTTTGGCAGTCATATCATCTACTTATTGGCATTGGCAAAAGAGTCAACGAATTTGGAAAGGTTCTCAACCATCTCGAGAGTGATAGCATTATAAATAGAGGCCCTGATACCACCAACGGATCTATGGCCCTTCAATCCCAGCAAGCCATGTGTGGATGCTTCAGTAACAAACTTGTCGTCCAATTCAGGTGTGGCCAACTTGAAAACAACATTCATTTGTGAACGAACGGCCTTGTTCTTCACAGGGAATTGATAGAAGTCATCGTGTCTGTCCAAAGCAGCATACAACAATTTGGCCTTCTTTTGGTTGAGCTCATGGGCATGTTCAATACCTCCTTCTTTCAAAAGCTTATCAGTCACCAATTTTAAAATTTGAGCAGTAAAAACAGGAATGGTGTTGTAGGCAGAATTGTTCTTCACCACGGTAGGGAAGTGGAAAGCAATAGGAACCAAAGGAACACCAAGAGCTTTCAATTCTTCATCAGAGGCTTGTTCCAACAATGACTTCTTTACGATATAAATGGTCAAACCAGCCAAACCAATGTTCTTTTGGGCTCCGGCCATGATCACACCGTATTTGCTAATGTCGATCTTACGGGACAAGATGTTTGATGACATATCTGCAACCAATTCCACGCCCTTTGGCAAGTAATCCGAGCCTGGAGTATCCTTGAACTCGGTACCATCCACAGTTTCGTTGTCGCACAAATATAAGTAGGAGGTATTTGGGGCAATTGGTTTCCATTCCGAGTAGGTAGGGATATCGCTGAACTTAGACTCCTTTGTATTGATCACCACGTCGGTTTCGAAGCCCAATCTCTTAGCTTCCTCAGCAGCCTTTTTAGACCAACTACCAGTCACTGCGTAGGCAGCTCTTCCAACAGTTCCTGTAGTTTTGGCATGGTGGGCAATCAAATTGTAGGCGATGGTGGAAAATCCAGTGGTACCTCCACCTTGCATGAAGAAGACCTCGTGAGTGTCGGGAATGCTCAACAATTTGACCAAATTAGCCTTGGTGTCGTCGATGATTTTCATTGCGGGCTTGGAACGATGTGAAATCTCTCCAACTCCGAGATCACCATTGTCGTACGAAACCAAGTCGTATGCAGCTTGTTGCAACACTGAGGTTGGCAAGAGGGCCGGTCCTGCTCCAAAATAGGCCGGTTCTTCACGTTCTAAGGTTCTTTGGGCCATGTTGGTATGTGGAGTTTATGAGTCAAATTATCAATTGATATTGGGGTGCGAAAGAGTCACAGTATAATTATTAGTCCTGTGTAAAGATCAATGCGACGTAGTACTAAAATGGACAAGCCGCGCTATGGGTTTTCTAGAATATTGTATGGGAAAATAGTGAGCCTCCAAGTAGTGCTATTGAAGTTGACTGTGAATTATGATTATTTCATCGTTTTAAGCTGTGAAACTATCTCGAGTACCACATGTTGAATAAAAATTATGCAATAAATTAAAATGCTAAATGTTATACCTTGTGCTATAATTTATGTAATAATCACCAGATTTTGAAGAAACTTGATCATAAGAACACCAGTTGCTTATGCCAACTAATTTAATAATATACAGATATCGATGCAATGGATAGTTGGCATGATCTGAGATATTTTAGAAAACTTCTTTCCTCACTCCTCCCATGTAATAAATAATTTCTACATCTTCGGAGTCTTCAAGCATGCAATGCAACACCACTTCACGGGGTGTGAGCAACAATACCACAGTCTTGCAAGTGGAAACAATCTTAGATGCCTGCTGCCAATCGCGTAATTTGACACTAATTTCCTTATCTTCTGAAGGATCATCCTCGTTACCTTCTGTAGGGTTCTGCTGAACTGCCATCCGAAGCGAATCGCTATCGAAATTCGATTCAGCGGTTGGCCTATGTACTTCAAGCAGCTCATTCCAGCTGATGGTCACTTTGTATTTACCTTCATCTTCTAGAACAAACCCCAAAAATCCACCATGTCTTCTCAGCGCTCTGATCGTCACTTGATCGTTATTTGACTTTTTAAATTTCTCGAGACGACGATATGTGGCCACGAATTCCGGTGGCAACTTCAAAATGAGATCCACCTCTGTCAATTCAGGTTCTCGGAGAAAGGTAGAATCGTGATTATTTTTGAGGATTTTGACTGGTATTCTGAATGTGTGATTCACTGATGTGGTTCCATTGCCAAAATTAGAGTAGAATAATGCTAGCGATGCTGTTCTCCCATTGTGGGTATTAACACCATGCCCACCGGTGGAGTCTTTACGTTGTAGCCGTATGTTCAACCCGTCACTATGAGCTCGATCGAAATTCTTAAGCGTTTGAACAAGCAAATCCACGTTAATTTCTAACAGTATGGTGTTTTCCCGTAAACTTTGTATTTCAATTTGGTCAAACATTGATGCCATATTGAGCTTACACCATACCTGAGGTTCCAGAGTCACAGCCTGAGAATTGGCCAGGATCACTTGAAGTTGGGTGGGTGTGAAATGAAGGATGGCATATCGACGAATTGGACTAATGAGCGCAAGTGTAGTCTTGAGTGCCTCTGTGTTTTGAGTCCTGAGCTTAAGCTTCATCGATTTGGATATCTATATATGCAATTATCACTTTGCCGTGGAATAAATCGTATGGTAATTATAAGCAGTGTTGAAGTTCTTGATACTCTGAATAAATGCACCCTAATAATTCAGATTTTAGGAATGATCTTGCTAGTTATCATCAGTTTGAATGAGATTTTGATGCTTTCAATGCAATCGAATGCTTTAGCCTATTTTGTCTAAGAATTGGTTGGCAATAAGTTGAAACTTGATTTCGCAGTAAGTAACTTCTCACTATTTGGATAACTAGTTTTTCCTCACAGTTTCTGGCACTAGTTAAAGGCATAGTTTTTCTCAAAGGTACTATATGCACAGCTACTGCGAGGACTATCTCTCTTATTTGGAAATACAATTTTCAGTTCAAGGTTACCATAATGACAGTTGAAGATTCCGAAGACAGTGAATCCTTCAAGTTCTTCGGCCTTGGTGGCTGTAACGAGGTCGGTAGATCTTGTCACATCATCGAATATAAAAACAAGGTCATCATGTTGGATGCGGGAATCCATCCTGCTTTGTCAGGACATGCATCATTTCCTTTTTACGACGAGTACGACTTATCAAAGGTAGACTTGTTGTTGATCAGTCATTTCCATTTAGATCATGCTGCTTCACTTCCTTACGTGATGCAACAAACAAACTTTAGGGGAAAGGTGTTCATGACACATGCTACCAAAGCCATCTACCGTTGGTTACTCCAGGATTTTGTAAGAGTCACTTCAATCGGTGCTGCTAGAACAGAAGAAGGGGGACCAGAAGTCGCTAGCAACTTATACACTGATGATGATATCATGAGTTCCTTTGACCGCATTGAAACCATTGACTACCACTCGACCATGGAAATCGATGGAATCAGATTCACTGCATACCACGCAGGCCATGTTTTGGGTTCTTGTATGTACTTCATTGAAATCGGTGGTCTCAAAGTCTTATTCACTGGTGACTTCTCCCGTGAAGAGAATCGTCACTTGCATGCTGCTGAAATTCCTCCCACAAGACCTGACATCCTTATATGTGAGTCCACATTTGGAACTGGTACCTTAGAATCCAGGGTCACTTTGGAAAACAGATTGACCAAATCCATCCATGCCACCATCACCAAGGGTGGACGTGTATTGATGCCTGTGTTTGCATTGGGAAATGCTCAAGAATTGTTATTGATTTTAGAGGAATATTGGTCCAATAATGAGGACTTGCAAAATGTCAACATTTTCTATGCATCCAATTTAGCAAAAAAGTGTATGGCTGTTTACCAAACCTACACGAATATCATGAACAACAACATTCGTCTCACTGCTTCCAATTCAAGTCAAAAATCTAGCCCCTTCGATTTCAAGTACATCAAATCAATTAAAGATTTATCCAAATTTCAAGATTTTGGACCATCAGTGATGGTAGCCACACCTGGTATGTTACAAGCAGGTGTATCTAGACTGTTATTAGAACGCTGGGCACCGGATCCTAAAAATTCTGTGATCATGACTGGTTACTCAGTGGAAGGAACAATGGCTAAGGAATTATTAAAAGAACCTCACACCATCCAATCAGCAAGTAATCCAGAGTTACAAATTCCGAGAAGAATTGGAATTGAGGAAATATCATTTGCAGCTCATGTTGACTTCCAACAAAACTCTGAGTTTATTGAGAAGGTGGCTCCTCTGAAGGTCATTTTGGTACATGGGGATTCTGTGCCAATGGGAAGACTTAAGTCCGCATTATTGAGTAAGTACTCATCAAGAAAAGGAACTGAACAAGAAGTTAAGGTGTTTAACCCTAAAAATTGTGATGAGTTAAAGATTCCTATTAAGGGTCTCAAAGTTGCAAAAGTCTTGGGATCTTTGGCTGAAGAACAGCTTTTACAATTGAAAAAGGAAATCTACTCTACCATTGAAGAGCACAATAGTAACATTGTTGAGGATGAAAAAATCACAGAAATCAAAGATGAAGACACGAACATGGAAGTCGATCAGAAAGATGAAGCCAAACAAGAAGAGAATAATGCCGATATTACTTCTTCTAAAGATACAGCAACTGATAAGGCTAATGAAGGAAGTGTGTTTAAAACTGGTCAGATTGTATCTGGAGTTCTTGTATCGAAAGACTTTGATTTGAATCTCTTACAATTACAAGATTTGCATGAATTCACACAATTATCTACTTCCATAGTAAAATCAAAAATCAGTTTGAAGATCAATGCGGATATTAGCTTAATGAAATGGCATCTTGAGCAAATGTTCAGTTACATTAATGTTGTGAATAATGATGAGCAAGAATGGGAATGTGTCATTATGGATATGGTCGATATAATAGTGGATAAATCCAAAAATGGATCTCTCCTTATTAATGTTGAATGGATCAATGATAATTTAATGGCAGACTCATTAGCTGACAGTGTTATTGCTATTCTTTATTCTATTGATTCGTCACCTGCCTCAGTCAAACTTTCCTCCCGTGAAGGACATTCACATAATCACAGCCATGAAGTCAAGCAAGAAAATGCTGAACTGATAGATATGGTGGAAACAAAGACGGCACACGCAAAATCTGAAATTGCTAGTCGTATTCATAGAATAGCCTCCTTATTGGAAGCACAATTTGGAAGCACTTTCGAGCAGCTACCAAATGACAAGGCTCTAATTAAAATTGGTAAGAATGAAGCCAAGATCGATTATTTGAGTCTCAAAGTTGACTGTGGATCCAAGGTCTTACGTGACCGTATTGAAAACATTATCAAAAGAGGATGTGCATTGGCCGCACCCTTGAGTCAACCTCAAAAGGTTTAGTTGTATAGTATCAACATGTATAATAAGATTTATCACTATGTGACTCGATTGTATTTTTCAGATCAACCTAAATATTTTCCAGGTACTGATCAAAATTTATGCGAAGTATCTTATTATATATTACTAATTGTCTCCACAAACATGATATTAAATACTTTCAAAATTGGTATATTGATATTATTGAGGATATTCAATGTTCCGAGAGAACCAATCTTCTTTTAAGTTGAGTCATTCAAACTAAACTTTACAAAATTAAAAAATAAAATAAATCAAATATCAAGTATGAAGCACAAAAATTTTCTAAATTTATATGGTATGTTGAAATAAAGTATAGTCAGTTTACTAAAATCCAAACCTTCCAACTTCGTAGCATATTCTTGTAATCAAGATAAAGTCTTTCCTCAAACTCATTAGATTAGGCATTAAATATTGAACTCCGCACGACCCCTTCATCATTATTTTTAACTCTCACTTCAAGTTTACACTCCAACCATAACCAGCACGATGAGGTATGTGGACTTCGTACAAACTATACCTGGAATTCATACTAACAACAGTGAATTAATAGATCGTCCTCGCTCCGAGTTAACAGAGCTCGAACTTCAGAAACTCGAAGAGTTCGAATTTGCTCACGGGCCAATGTCTTTAATTCAAAATGCAGTCAACAATAACACTCCCATAGTCATCTCATGCAGAAACAATCGTAAATTGATTGGAAAAGTTAAGGCCTTTGATAGGCACTGTAACTTAATCTTAGAAAATGTCAAAGAATTGTGGTCTGAATCAGTCAAGAATAGTAAAGGTAAAAAAATAAAGACAGTTTCCAAGGAGAGATTTATATCGAAATTATTCTTGAGAGGAGACAGTATTGTGATCATTTTAAAAGCTTAAGTAATCCATCACATTTGGTCAACTCCTTTGGTTTTTGTTCCAACTCGGTATATTTTAATATCTTAATCCTTTCAAAATTCAAACCATTCAAATATGATCCGAGGTATAGAAGTACCTTGGATTGAAAGCCTACCTCTATATTGCAAAAATTGGAAACTATAAACTTCAATTCAGGTTCAGGATTACTATTTTGAATAGTTTCACTATTCTAATTGAATTCCTTCCAAAACGAAAGATCTCAAATGATCACACATGTTAAATAAACTACTCTGTATATTAGCGAAACAAATAAATATCGAACATATTCCAAGAGTTACACAGGAGTACTGGTCTTCTACATAACCTACATTAGTTTTCTTTGGAACCTTTATTACAATAATAACAATTAGAACTAAACTACACTCCACTTCTCAAGACATTCTGTCTTTGATGTCTGAATCTGATCACTTCATGTCTCTCCATAATATACAAAGCTCTGTCCAACGCTTGGTGAGAGGTCTTTCCTGAATCCACGAATTCTCTCTTCAATGTGTTGTAAGCTGTGGACCATCCAATGGGCAATCTTCTTCTCAATTCCATTTCAACTTGCTTAATTTCGTTAGCCAAGGCTGGATCGGAAGCACCCCCGCTCGATACTCCCTGATCAACAGCATCCATTGTTGAGGCAGTAAATAATCTAATAGCTTCTTCAACATGCTCTTCCGTAGCAACAGGTGAGAGTCTCAACTTTGCCAAACTTTCAGTAATTCTGATAATAGCTTCTAATTGTCTGACTGTAATTGGAATGGATGATCTTTCGTTCATATTGGCTTCATTCATTTGCAATGTTCTTCTGATGGATACAAAATGAGAGGCCAATCTTTCAGATGCTTCAGGGCTCAATCTTGGAGCACACTTCAATTTCACATATTGGATATATCTCTTCATTGTTTGAATGGGAATTTCACCTTCTTGGGCTTGTTCGTTCTTGTTACCTATGTGAACGTTCATAACGTGCTTTGCAATGGAAACATCCCTATCAGCATTGTGGTCATCTTTCACGATGAAGATCATATCAAATCTAGACAAGATTGTAGTTTGAAAATCAATATTCTCTCCCGGACTCTTTAATTCATCGTACCTACCGTAAATTGGATTGGCAGCTGCTAAAACCGAAGTTCTCGAATTCAAGACTGTAGTAATACCTGCCTTGGCAATAGAAATAGTTTGTTGTTCCATAGCTTCGTGAATTGCAACTCTATCTTCGTCTCTCATTTTATCAAACTCATCAATACACACAACACCTCCGTCTG
The DNA here is from genome assembly GCA_003707835.3 of Suhomyces emberorum. Classification (NCBI taxonomy): domain Eukaryota; kingdom Fungi; phylum Ascomycota; class Pichiomycetes; order Serinales; family Debaryomycetaceae; genus Suhomyces; species Suhomyces emberorum. The sequence goes on from PPLQ03000007.1 coordinate 627,009, forward strand.
CTAAAACCATTGCACCACCTTCCAAGTAAAAGTCACCAGTCTGCGTGTCACGTTGCACAGAGGCAGTTAAACCAGCAGCAGACGAACCTTTACCTGAAGTGTATACTGAAACTGGTGAGATCTTTTCTACGAACTTAAGAAGTTGAGACTTGGCAGTACCAGGATCTCCGAGCAATAAAACGTTAATATCACCTCTTAATCTCATACCATCAGGTAAAATTTTCTTGGAACCACCCATTAAAAGACAACTAATTGCCTTCTTGATGTCTTGATTACCATAAATGGCTGGTGCTATGGAGTTGGAGAACACGTCATATAAGTTTGGCATTCTGGACATCTTCAAGAATTCTTCTTCTTCTTCTTCAGAGAAAGTAATTCCTTCTCCATTTACTCCATTGTCGATCTCTGATTGAATTCCTAACACTTTGAGATATGGATTTCTGATTGCAACTGTATTCATGTTATTTGAAGCACCCCTTTGCTTAGATTGGTAAATGGAGTAAATACCAACGATTGTTACCCTAGTTCCTGGAACAACTTGATTGGTCATATATCTGTCAGCTTGCAACAAAATATGTCTAGGCATTTCACCAATGGGCACCATATCTGGGGATTCCTGTAACTTCAAAACCTGTTGATCAACAAAAGTTGACTTGTCGTGGACAATCACATATGGATCGGGTGGACACTTCTCTTGTGAAGTTTGCTCATCCATATTATGCTGCGCTTGACATCTGTTAGGCAACGTTATCTGACCAAATCCAGACTTAAGTTTAATTCTCATAGTGTGTTTACAGGAACGACAAATCAATTGCACCTGAGTAGCTCTAGACGATAAGACTGAGGTAGAAATGATGATTCCACTCACACGAACAATTTTGGAAATGTACTCTGAATCAAGATTTCTGATAGATACCTTTGAAGCATTGGAATATAAAATCAACTGACACGTTGGGAAATCTTGTGGAACCTCATCGTTGGATAAGTACGCGATTCTCTTACCAACATCTGTAATGGCTGTTTCAAACAAAGGGATCATTTCAGTGGGATCATCCGTCAATTTCTTGTTTAATTCTTCATTAAATCCAATGAGATGTTCAGTATTGACCTTGAGAAAGTAGTTTTTGATCAATAAGTTCTCCCGCAACTGGTCTCTGTAAATAAATTGGGTATCGAGTCTAAACTCTAGAATGAATGATCTGAATGCTTTGGTAATTTCATTGAAGGAATTGTCTTCAGGCTCTTCACCTGGCAACACTTGCGCTCCATATACTTCTCCTCTTTCGTAAGACATTATCTGGTATGCTTCGTAGTGTTCAAGAAAAGGAAGTAGAGATGTATATCTCAGGAAGGGACGTGTTGAAAAATTCATTAATTAACCCAATTGGGATAAATTAAGTGCGTGCAGGATACACCATAAGATGTAAATGTACCGGTGCAGGTTAACAAAAAGCTGTATATCACCTCGTATAACCTGTAAATAATCTCTACATAGGGCCCACCACTTGCAAGTTTCTTTACATTAGACTCTTGTTGTTCAAAGCATTGAACTATGCTCAAAGCTCCAGTATTACGGTTCTTCTCCACCTTTCTGAGTATCAATGCCATCCCCAAGAGAACGAAATTGCCACCACGTCCAAAATGGCTAATTATTGAGGAAGAACTCGATGAGAAGTTTCTCAAAGGTGGAAGGGGTCCTGGGGGTCAAAAGATTAATAAGACCAATAGTAAAGTACAGCTCACTCACAAACCAACTGGAATAGTAGTTACTTGTCAGGCGTCCAGATCCCAGGAACTGAACAGGAAGAAAGCCAGAGAGATACTAGCCTTGAAACTCGATGACATGATGAATCCTGAATCAAGCAGAAATGCAGTATTGGCTGATCGTATGTCAAAGGTCAAGCAGAGTAAGCTGAAAAAGGCAAATAGAAAATATCGGGTATTGGATGAAGAAAGGGCAGAGGAGAAAGCCAGAATTGCTGAAGTTGAACTGCAAGAGATTGATCCGGAATACGAATTCGAATTGATGCTAGCTGAAGCCCAGAAAAAATCCACCTAGTCGATCTTACCCATAATTCTCATGAGTCTGTAATATTTGTTGACCATCTAAAGGGGTTATCCATGAATCAGAAGGAATAACATTTAGAAATCAATCGTCACTGGCTTTAGCTCACAACAAGAATCAAATTCATTGGATGCTACTTATATTACCAGCAGGGAACATAAACACCAAGCATAAAGTACTTCTGGTTGTTATTCTATTTAGTTGATGTATTTCATACAGGGAAGGAAAATTCGCAATTTGCAACCATTTCATATATTACTCTTCCTTATGACCATTAATCAAGCACAACTAGCCGGAATTATCGTGGGGCTCTTCCTTGTTGGATTCGTCGTCGTTGGACTTATTGTGCTAACGGTATACTTTTGTTGTGATGTCTTTCTAGACGAAAAATGTTTTCATCTCCGCTCCACTAGGATGGTATTCCGACTCCATGGAAACTCAAGTATTCGTACATTTAATTCTGTGAAGAGGGATTTTGATCTCGAAAAAGAGGCTTCTGTTGATGACGTGTCAGAAATTGACATTCAAAATAATAAAATCCAGGCCTCCAATGAAGAACTCAATCAACTGGATTATAAAAGTGCAAATGAAACATTTGACAAACCTGGGGAATACCATTCAAGTAATCATAAGCGGATGGAACAGCTGTTTCAATCAATTCAAATTGATAGATTAACTACCATCCAGTATAAGCGGAATCAACAAAACAATTATGAGACAGTTGTGGCAAGGCCAACAATAAAAGAATTGGAATTCTTAAATACCCAGTACGATAGTTTTGCACAAACATTGATTGTGCAAAATTTGCTTCAAAGTTCATTCCGAATCAATGAATTAACAGTTCCTGAGGTTAAAGATCCATTTGACGATGGGGTGATTACGATAGGGTGTATTGTTGTCGTGGTAAAACCTTTTTCTGGTACTGGAGAACATGAATTTAAATTACTCGAAGTAGGTGATTTATTAAAGGTACTAAGATTTTATATTAAGGATGGTAAACAACTTGAAACTCCATATAATCAAAAGTTAAATAAAAAACCATCTACTCAACTTCTTGTGGATAATGAGCAAAGTTCGAACTTTTTGGATAATGAGCAAGAATCAAACTCATGTAGTGGAGAAAAAACTATAGATGGTTTTCTTGAGAAAGAATTTTGTATCAGCAAATCTGATCCCAACTATGATAGAGTTTATTGCACTGGAATCATGCTTAACACCCGGTTATCAGCTACCAAAGGGAATTTCTCGCTCTGTATGATCGAACCTGATCCAGTCACAAACGATTCAGAATATTTGAGAGACTTCCCCTTAGATATTGTTTCCATAAATACGAGAGTTTTGGAATAACAATTATTCATCGTTCTTTGATTGCTGATAATTTTTCCAGTTCTCTGCTATTGCTAAAGCATCTTTCCAGTTTTGCTTAACGTTTTCTAACTCTTTTTCTAATTGCTTCACTCTGGAACTGTCTGAATCTGACCTTCCAGAAGAAGAGTCGAGTATAAGTATAAGCCCACTAATATTATGATAGAACTTGTAAAGGTTATTCAACAAAGGTTTGGCTATAAATTCGAACGATTCCATTTCATCAAGGTATTTCTTGATAGTATCTGGGTTTGCTTTTGCAATTTCATTCAAATCAATTACGCCTGAGGGATTTGGCAAGTTTAGCGTTCCTGTTTTTAGCTTTTGGTCTGAAAATTGGTTGTTGAACTCATAATAATACTTATTGATCACATCAATGAATTTTGAATACTTATAATTTTCTAAGACCAAGCTTTCTATTATTGGTGTTAAATCTGAAATGACACTTTCATACTCATTGTTGACCAATTGTTTCAAATCAGATTGATCAGAACGATGTAAATTTGAGATTCCCGTTGCATTGTCTATAATGGGGTTATTGTTGTATATCACCGTCGATTTGAGAAATGATTCTTCTTTGGGAGTATTTGCATTTGAGCTTAGTGGTATTCCATACACAGTTGACGATGAGAGGTTACGCTTTTCTAAAAGCTTGTTTTTCAAGTCATCTATCTCCAAGTTCTTTTTTTTCATCTCGATTTGGTACTTTGTTCTCATGTCATTTATCCAATTTTTCAACTTATTCAAATCCTGGGATTGTAATTTGTTATGCTTGGTTAGTGATGCTACTTGAGCACTTAGCTTTGTTTGTTCAATGTTTACGTTTTTATTCAATTGAGATTCACTCAGTTCCAATTGTTGCTCAAGTAACTCAATACGTCTATTGAGCTTTTCAATGGTGGCATCTTTTTGATTGATTGTCTTATTAGATAATTTGAATTGGGTTCTACTTCTATCCACAGCATTCACCAATGAGTGGATGATGTTTATGATGTTCTTATCATTGTTATAAATGGTTTCTGTGACTTGCATCTCCTTTAGAGATGGAGTATCAACTGAGGATATTTGATCCTCCACAAGCTCATCCCAATTTATCGAATTGAACTTGATATTCGTATCGATGTAAGCTCTCAGTGTAAGCATAGAGTTGATAATGTCTGCAGCATTCCTTATGGTTTCCACGTCTAAATCTGACATGGTATGGTAGTTTTAATGTGATGCCGTGAAATCAAAACAAACCGAACATATTACATAAGCAAAGGTCAACGATGGGTACAGTTGATTAAAATTAGACTACAATGAAGTTTCAGCAATGTGTATCGTACTGTATAGTTAAATAACGATGTTTCGTGATCGGAAAAGCTCATTCTGCTTGTACAGCAGTATAATCTTCGCAGAATGGATTTTGTTGTAGACTAGTCATGAACTAATCAATTTAATGGTGTTCGTCAGCTTCTTCCTCGAAAACGAACCAGTCCTCTTCAGCAGCAAGAGTGGAAGAAGAAGAACCGGCAGTGGCATCGACCTCGGAGTTTTCGTACTCACCCAAAGCTTCAGTGGAAACCTCGCTTTCTGGCAATGTTGGCTTGGTTGGCAATTGGAAGGTCTTGACAGCAGCATCAATGTCTTGTTGTGAGATGGCTTGAGGCTTGAAGGCCTTGATGTTTTGCACATACAAGTCACTGATCAAGTTGTTGGCTCTTGGAGTAACAGAGAGCAATCTCTTGGCTGAAACGGCACGCTGGATGTTAGTAAGTGTTTAATATCACGATGGCTGGAATTAATTTTGGGACTGTGTTGAATATTGTGGACAATGAACAAGGAATTGTTGAATTTAGGGCATGTTTGGGTCAAAACATCCGGGGTGAAAATTCATCAGGATGTACGTAAATTAGGCATTGGCAAAGCGGTGATCAACTTCTATGAACCCAAATCAGAATTCAGTGATCTTCTATGGAATTTATTGTCCTTGATGTGTCCTTTTCGTTGCAGAATCAATCGGATACTATCGATATTTCAATCTATACTTTTTCTTCACGAATCTCTTATACCACCCAATTCACCCCGTAATTGCAGTTCAAAGGACGCCCAACTACTCATTGACACATGCAGTTTCCCAGATAGTGGCTATGGATGAAGATATATGGGTATTTCCATACTAATTGTCTGTCAAGCTTGAATACTGGTGTCCTATTATGGACATGTCCATCTCACGACTCCGGTACGCCAAGGACGCCATTTTTTCACGTAAATAGTCCCTTTCCCCACAGCTATCATATAAGGCCTTCTCTGTTATACATACAACAACGGATTGTCTAAACATGGCGGATATTGATGGTTATTGCCTTAGAGGTTGAATTTTTCTTAAGCTTCCACCGATTCTCGGAAAGGTAGTGTCTGAGGGTAGAGAGTTGTGAAGCTACAGTGCGACGTTTTATTGGTTAGCTTTAATAACACAAAACATCGGTCACATGATGCAACATAGACTATTAGTTAGAAAGGAATAGTCCTTTTGATAACTTTACCAAATGCCCAAATATTACTGTGACTATTGTAAGTCATACTTGACTCATGACACCATGAGTGTGCGGCGGTCGCATTTGATGGGTAAAACCCATATCCGGTTGTACTGTGACTACTACGAAGCAAAAGCAAAAGAAACAGGAATATGGAACCCCGATGACATGGACTATGAAATCAAGATGGATTACGTGAATCGAGGAGCTCCTGGAATGGGCAAATTGTCGAAGGGAGGAGAAGGTGCGGGAATAATCTGGGAAGAAAAAGGAAATGAAGGAGTATTTGAAGAAGAAGGAGAACGAGCCATGAGACTTCCTCCGCCTCCTAATTTAAATGGATTTCCCCAACCTCCACCTTCAGTATTAAGGACGATGGAAGAATCTCAGCGGGCCGTGTATGTGCATCAGAAAAAGGAAGAAGAATAAATTCACACATGTTAAAAAGAATGGCTTCTCCAAAGTGAACCTTATTTCATTATACAAAAATAAGCTTTGATATAAGCTTTGATATTTTTCGTTTCACGATAAGAGTTTTTATTGTTAACCAAAATAACTAATTATTGGTTCCCATAAGATCGCTACAGTCTAAATTTTCTAGAAACTCATTTTGAGCGGTCCAGAAATTAATGGAACTGCGTTCCACCGTACAGTTTAATCAAAAACATCTTGATCAAACTATTATCATTTCATATCTCGACTTCTATGGGGGGTTAGAGGTCTTCCAATGGCTATATTACACAGCATAGCCTTCTCGTAATCCAGCAAAATCCCATCTTAATTATTAGAAACACAGCTTATTTAGTGGGCGATATATTACATGTTCGATTGACCCAGAGAATTCCAAGATAGAACTCTAGCCAAAAAGAATTCGCCCATCATCGCCGCAATAGCCACCTGTACAGATCAAATTACCAAGCATTTAACACAAGCCGGAGTTTGTGTTCAGTTCTGGCGTCGAACAAAGTCATGACTATTTTTTCAAAAATGGCCAATTATTCGTATTTAACATACTGTGTTGATTTCAATGTGATTCAGCAGATTTTTTCGGTGGATAGTTATGCTACTTGCGTTATACGTGTTCGCTACTAAATAAATAATTGATTGAGCAGGCCAGTAATTAGTTAAAAACATGCAGTAGGAGCTTAATTGAGCTCTAAAATGTCTAGCAATGTGGCTCCTGGTCCCAGCAGTGTTCATTGTAGTAAACACTGCACTATAGGCTTGCAGAGGCTTGGATGTTGCAGATTCAGCTTTCTGGAATGGAGCAGGTACCAATCAAATGAAAAATGTATAAAATTAGTAACTGATAGCCATCATGTATCTATTAGCTTATGTATTACAGTGCATTTGGGCGATCCGGCAACACCATTGCCAAATTCAAATTAATTGTTGAATAAGTTGGTGAGCTCATCGCACCATCAAAACATCAAAACACTCGTCTATTTTGAGAAAGACTTCAGATTCAACATAGGCGATGAATCTATATAGCTGACGAACTCTTCAAAAGCTCGTTTATGCATGCAACAGGTAGATCTAAATCGTGGAAGTAAAACGAAGGCCCTCATAATATGATCGATTCAATGGATACTAAGGTGAAATCGATGATTCGGGTGATGTGAGTAACCGGGAGTGTAGCAATCCAGTAGGACCAATTCCCGCTGAAATACTAGGCTCATCAACTACAGGCATGTTCACTGAAGGCCGTGAATGGGCTGTAACATGTATTCACTATATGCTTACAAATCGGCATCATCTTCGTCAGGCAATGGCATGGCAGTAGCTTGGTCCATTTCCTGTTGGTATTTTTGCATCAAGTCGGCGTCGACTTGGACCTCAGGAGGAGCCAAGGCTGGGGAGGCGACGAACTCCAATTGAGGGTTACCGACCAACTTTCTGGCCAACCAGAGGAATGGCTTTTCGAAGTTGTAGTTGGACTTGGCAGAGATATCGTAGTATTGCAAGTTCTTCTTTCTGTGGAATGTGATGGTCTTGGCCTTGACCTTACGTTCTTTGACGTCGACCTTGTTACCGGTAAGGACGATAGGAATGTTTTCACAAACTCTGACCAAGTCTCTGTGCCAGTTTGGAACGTTCTTGTAGGTGATTCTGGAGGTGACATCGAACATGATGATACCACATTGACCGTTGATGTAGTAACCATCTCTCAATCCACCGAACTTCTCTTGACCGGCGGTGTCCCACACATCGAACTTCAACTCACCGAAGTTTGTGTGGAATCCCAATGGGTGGACTTCAACACCCAAGGTGGCGATGTACTTCTTTTCGAATTCACCGGTAAGATGTCTCTTGACGAAGGTGGTCTTACCAGTACCACCGTCTCCGACAAGGACCAATTTAAAAGTAGGAACTTCAGCAGCCATCTCGATTGATTGATTGATTAAGGAAGAGATGAAGAGTTGTTTTTAACTCGAAAAATTTTAGGTGAAAACCATGCGAGATGGCACAAAATCGCGGAGTTGCGAGGAGGGGTGGAAGTGCAAGCAAACAAAAAGACACCAAATTGGGGAGGAAATTGGAGGGGTCTCGTGGATCAGCATCATGTGAGCGGTGTCCCAGACCATGACGGACCAGTATTGAAGGTGTCGGTACAGCTGGGTGGGGAGAATCCGTGCTTTTGGTGGGAAATCAACCACCGTCAACAAAACAAACCTGTCATCCACGTGATTTGTTGGTCACGTGATCCGTCTTTTCTTTCCGCAACTAGTGATTTGCGGCTGGACGGCAGTAGTGCGCAATGGCGCGGTGGCTGGCACCTCGTGGCAGAAGGTGGCACAACTCATCGCGTGTTCGAACCCTCGCAAGGCCAAAATCATGAACGGCCAAAGCCACAAGTGAAATGTGCTGAAGGGAAGCCCCCGGTGGTGAATGGAAGGTGCAGGCTACCTCCGACAAACGCCAGTGCAACAAGCCAGAATGGACAGGATTATGGCCAGATACGGTGCAGGTGTCAACATCTGGGCCCATTCTGGCGAAAGACGCGTCATTCGTGGATCACCATAGAACCTCAATTTCAGATTGCAAATTACACCATGTCAAGAATATTTTCTTCCTCATGAGAAAATAAGGCCCCTGGTGTGCTATTTGTCTTGGTCGGACCATCGGGTCACCCTAGGGATGGTAGTGTTATGTGCCAGGTTACACCCAGGGTGCGGTTTCGGATGTGTCACCTAATGGGGGCCGGGGCGTTTGTGGTAATCAGATCGCGGGTGTGGGGTGGTACCATTTGAGTTTCGGGTAGTGGCGTTTTTACTATTTTTGTACATGAGGGAGTGGATATTATGAATATTATGGCTTTGATATTTTTGATGAGTGGGGTTGATGGGTTGGTGGAACAAGTTGAAGGAATATCCCCTGGGAGTTTAATAGCTACGAGGCGATTGGTCAGTATATGATTGGCCGGTGCCCGAGGCCACTTGTTTAAAGAACAATTTGCTACTATGAAATTATTCTTTCATTCTGACATTAATCTTCCACTCCGCGGCTGTGTACTGTTTGCAGTTTACATGCTGCGGTAGCCATTAGATGGTGCGTTTGCGGTTTCACTTTTTCCCCAAGTTCACGATTTCACATTTTTCACTTATTTCACCAATCTCACCCATTTCACCAATCTCACCGATTTCACCTTTTTCACTGCCAAGTTGTTGGGGTGCCGGTCCAAACATGCCAGGAACTATGACTGGATGGTTGGACCTCCAACGCTTTCACTATCGCTAGGCTCCCCTGTCGGTAACCATGCAAATGGCCGTCCGAAGGGGCCAGTCCAATACATCAATCTACCTTTGTGGGTAGAGGTCGTGCGCGGGCTGCCCAATTTCCATCTTGGCCCTGTCCCTAGCCAAAACTGGGTATCAAACCCTGTCTAATGTCACAACTATAGCCACTGTTTTCAATAATACCAATATCACCGCTTTCACTACCTTCAAAAGTGTCAGCATTGTTGAGCACTGCCATATCACGGCAAAAGCAGCCGTGCAGAAAACACCTTCCGTGGTCTCGTAGCATCTCCAGGGGTAACCATTAACAAGGGCCGCATTTGTGCCTGGTTGATTAGATGGTGCAATATAACCCACGGCCACCATTACTACCAGGCCCAACTGGTAGTTCCATGCGTTTCCTTCTAAGAGCCCCAAGCATCTCCTCCGACATTCTCCGACATTCTCCGACATTCTACCATCTTCTCCCCTCTCCATCGTAGCCCTTCCGCTGCACCCGCCGTCACCCTTCTGGTGCCACCCTATACTAGCCCAATACCACCGTACTGGCACCATACTACCGTACTGGCACCATTCCACCGTACTGGTACGCCAGTGGCCCTAAATGGTAGGCGGTCGTGCGCGCACCTTCGATGCGCCAGATCTCAGCTATTATTAGCACCATGGGTTCGGTGCAGATTTTGCGCGCATAAAGGTTCCATCTCCGTTGCCCTCCTGCATGCCCCGCTGGCGGGGCCCACCAGGTGCATGTTTGGGAATATTTTACCACCACCATGTGCGTTTCCTATTTCTTCGTGCAGGGGAAGAAAATACCGATGACATGCTTTCATTTGGTGCTGGTGCTCTTGCACTTGCACATCGTCATCCCCATCGATCCATTCGCCAGTGGCCATTTCCACTAGGCCCTGCTAAGGGTGGTGGTGGAGCTGCGCCGGCCCCAACGGTAATCTGCGACTTCCCTAAACGGAAGTGCAGCATCGTCGGACCCACACGTGCGTCCAAAGGGTTCTTGGTAATAAATTACTCCATGGACACCTGGGAACCCCCGAAGATCGTAACAATAACACGATCACCGGAAGAATTGCCGTGATGTTGAAGGAACCTCACCTGCGCAATTCTCTTCAAGATCGCCGCGATAAACTCCGCCATGGTACCACATGGTCTCTTCTCGCACCTCATTGGCATCGCAGGAACCGAATTCGGTTACACGCATGTCCACTTGCATTACACCAACAAACCGGTCCACAGTTTATTTGGTGTTTTGAAGTAGATAGCCTTCAATGTGTCGTACCCATTTCTATTATCTCTTTACCAATTTCTTTTCAATAACTATTGATTCTTCCGTATCCAATTTCTTTTCAATAACCACACTTCAATATCTTCAATATCTTCAATCCTCTGCAATATCTTCAATCCTCTGCAATATCTTCAATCCTCTGCAATATCTTCAATCCTCTGCAATATCTTCAATATCCTCAATATCTTCAATATCTTCAATATCCTCAATATCCTCAATATCCTCAATATCTTCATAACCTTTAGTCCCTTCCAGAACTCCTTCCTTCATCTTTGATACCTCTTGCATCCTCTACATGCCGGCTTCCAGTTCCGATGCATGCTACTCGCAATGCACGCAATTCGTAATTGTTTGAGATGTTCCACTTTTTGCTCCATGCATGGCAGTTTATGGACATCAACCAACCAACCGTTCCATCCACCTGTCGCTACCCACCTTGTTCCGACGCTCCGTAGCTTCTGCCCGATGGTTTCCGCCATTAACCCTTCACCGCTGCTACCCCCACGCCCCAACTATCTCGCATTGAACGCATCTCTCCTCCTCTCCCCTGTGCCAGGTGTACGCGTAGTTTTCCATATGTCTAATTGCAGTAATTTTCTGTTTCACATTTGCCCAGGGCATAACCTCAAACCCTTGTGTTGCTATGCACTTGGCCTATGGACTCTGGCACGGTCTCATCCTGCCCTCGGCGCCGCTTGCAACTTTCGATCGATACCATAGTGGCCCCGGGGCTTGGACCCCGAGGCCATCGCTAGTGCCCCACTAGCTGATGAAATCCGGTGTTGCGGTGGTAAAATCTCGACTGCCACCATAGATCTCGCTGCCCCATTGATTACGATGTTATCCCCGCCAGTTTTCAACGTGTCGATTTCTCGGGAATGTCACCTTTCCCCCAGTTCCCGGATAGCACCTTCCCTACAATCCCCATCGGCTCCCTAGTATGACAGCGCCCCTTCCATGGGCGCTGTATCATGGGTTACTGTACCATAGTTTACCAAGGTCATGAAATCCTCGTGGTGGTAATAGGTTGTGGTTTCGATCTCTTTCGCACACTTCTTCCACCGCCCGCTAATTCTGTCCTACCACCAGTGGCCGTAGTACCGCAACTCTGTAACATCCGCCCCATTCGTGTTGTGATGGACTCCACCACTCACCTCAGTTCCTCTACTCATGGACTCTCTTCCACTTGCCAGATGTCCAACCTCCATCACCCTTGGCAGTGCTGGTCCCCATCCATGGACCTGTCGGTCCCCTTAACCTCATCAGTAGTTCTACCCAGTTCTCTTTGGTTGTCCCCCTTCTGCCACTTTCGGTGTTGTCTGGTTTCCCTACTGCCGCGTCTCCTTTTCTCCTACCCTCGCCCTGTATCTGTGCGTCTGCTGTCACCGTCGTCTTCCCTGCGTGGTGTCCATACTGCGTGGTGTCCTCTACCTCCCCGCCTCGCGACCCACTAAATTTCCACTTTCCATCTCACACCAAGTTTTAACCATCACAACCACCAGTTTTTTCTAGGTCTGGTTGATGTATCCAACGCTGAATATCGTCTACGCCCCAATGGACGTGTCTAATCATCACTACACAAGGCCCGTCCACCTGGCCCATCACCCTGCAAATCATGGGCCTCATATCGCCCACTCTCACAATAACTCACACCCTCAAGCCCACTCCCATGTTCACCACGGACATTCCCATCAAGGCCTCCCTCACCTGGGACACCATTCCTCCCATAAAGGCCACCCCCGTCATCCATCCCACCATCATATGGCCCACATGGCCCCTCCAGTGTCTCCATATCCACAGCTGCACCTCCACCACCCCCAGACCCCATCATTGGACTTGTCCTACCTGCATTCCATGATTCCCTCCAATCTTCTCGTCAACTCCCCCTACTTCCCAGTACAGAGCTCCGGTGTGTTCCCTGGCCTCCCTTCGTCTGTCCACAGTGATTCCGACCACAGTGACTCCGAAAGCCCCGATTCAAGCTTCTCCAGTCATGGGCCCCATCCTCATGCCCACCACCACGGCCCTCCACTTGCTCCTGTACATCACCATCCCCATAACCACATCGCTTACAGCTATGGCTACGGCATGCACACCCCAGTTTCTCCCATGGGAAACCACCAGGTGTCTTCTTCCCCGTACCTCACCCATGTGTCTGCTCCACTGGCCCCAACATCGTTGCAAAACCACAACCTCGACCAGTTGAACTTGTCGCGTACCGTGATTTTGAAGTACTTGAGTGATGACTTGTCCTTGAATGATCTCCTTAATCAGATCGATCTAGGCCCCATCGAATACTGCAAAATGTTCTCGAAACCTACCCCAAAGCACATCTTGGAAAACGACCCAGATGTCACTCCAAACTTGAAACATTGCTACATTTCGTTCATCAACTCCAAGATCTCCATTGCTTTCCACCTTAAGTACTTCAAGAATTCTTCAAATTTGGCTGTTTTCAAGTCCCTGTTGAACAACTCCTCTCACCTCAAGATTCTGCTTAATGACACCACCTCAAGTCTGAACACTGCTATGGATGCTGCTGTTTCAAGTACGTCCAAGCATCAAGACTACATCAAGTTGAAGACTCTCAATTATATCATCGATTTTAACGCAACGCGTTCTCTTTCCATCTGCTTCACCATTAAGGATGTTGAATTATTACCTGATGATATCGATACCATCTCAGCAGTGAAACAATTCATCTTGAATCAGTGTCAAAAATTCGGGGAGGTGGAAGAATTCAAGATCAAAATAGACGACTCTAAACGAAACCCACAAACCACCGCAGACTCTTCATCAGACTCTGTTTTGGCGACGGGTGATCTTTCTGAAACTTTGACAGATCCAACCACCAATGAGATTGCTGGTGTGGGTATTGAAGACAGGATTTCTGGAAAGGTTAATGTACATTTCACATCGATCGATGCAGCAATCAAGACCTATGAAAGTTATTTGAGAAGAATCCAGAATGATAAGCAACGGGTATTGGATGCTCAAGACTCTACTATAAAGAAAAAATCTAAACCGAAGAAGGACGAAAGAAACGTGAACGTATTGTACGATATTAGTTTCTATTCTGTGACCTTTCAAAAGGATCGTTGCGATCGCACCAGCATCAACAAATCAAAATCTAAAAAGAATCATAAATTCACAGATATTCCAGAGGAAAATTCATCTGGTTCATACTTTCCACCAGCCAGTGTTGATGAAGATATTACAGATGATTTGATAGCAGTTGAAGAACAGTCTGTTGATTTAGAAGATCCTTTGGTCATTCCATTAGACGGTGATATAATTTCAAAGGGTTCTTCTAATTCAATAATTGGGGCATCATCTCCAACTTTGAGTTCCTCCTCTCCATCTCCGCTTTTGGATCACAGCAATGTCCATCATACTACTCACTTTGGTGCTCAGAGGAGACACTCTCAATCCTTTGTTCCACCATCCCCATTAATGTTGCAAAATGGATACATGAATCCAAGGCATCAACCGCAACGTATGCCCCTGTATCACGAACTCCTGCATCAACATGTCTCTAGTCCTGGGTTTTTGATGCCAGGAGGTATGATTCAAGGGCACCCTATGAATGGGTCTCCGAGCTACCAAATAAACCCTGATCCATATAACGTGGACAATAGAACTATTTATCTTGGAAACCTCCATCAAAACACCACAATCGAAGAGATTGCCAATAATGTTAGGGCGGGTGGTCTTGTCGAAAGTATTAATTATCATCCTGATAAGAAAGTTTGTTTTATTACTTTTGTTGATCCTCAAATTGCTCTCAAGTTCTATCTTAACCATCAAGTTTTGCATCAATTGATTATTCATGGTCATGATATTACAGTGAGTTGGGCAAAAAATCATAGTGGACCCATCAATAGAGATATTGCTTTAGCTGTAACTGCAGGTGCATCGAGAAATGTATACATTGGGATAAAGTTGATCAAAGACGAAAATGGAAATGCAATCATAAACCCTGATAATAAAAATAGTGTGAGATTACCAAGTGAATCCATATTGAGAAATGATTTCACCCTTTTCGGAGATATGGAACAAATCAATTTTTATCACAACAAAGACTGCGGTTTCTTGAACTTTTTGCATATAATGGATGCCATTAAGTTGGTAGAAACTTTTGAGCTCGATCCAGCTAGTGCAAAAGCAAGAATCCATAAATTTTTGCTTTCCTCCAACCGTAAATACCAACTAGAAGGATCTGAAACTGAATTTGTTGAAGAATTTTACAATAAATATTCACCTTTCAAGATCAGTTTTGCTAAAGATAGATGTGGTAATCCACCCAAATTTAGTTTTAAGAAAAAGGCAGCTAACTTCAACGGTTCTACATATCAACAATATCAACATCTACTTCATGGAAGTGTGAACAAAAGAAAAAATAAAATGAAGAAGAAGCATGAAGATTATGATGAAGAAACAAGAATGCAAGAGCACGACAGTTTTATGGAAGATACTATTAATCAAGAAGCTGCAATGGTTTTTGGTATTATTAGTAATTCCGAAACCAAGCCAAAATCAAGTGAAGAAACTAAAATTGGATCTGAAGAGTGTTCTCCAAAAAATGAAGGAGAAATGAATGGAGAAAAACCTATGGCGGAAAAACTTCTTAGTAAACTTGCTGAAAATGGACATCCTAAGCCCAAACCAGTGACCAAAAATGACGATGAAAATGTGAAGCCACATGACGATGACGAAGAACATGCGGATGATGATGATGATGATGACGATGATGATGACGATGATGATGATGATGTTTCTATTATAATAGGCTCTGATACTTCAAGTATGCCACCAACTCCACTGAAAAATACAAAGAAGATCAATAGGTCTAAGCATTCTGGACGTCTTGCTGGCTACGACAAGATTTATCACTCAAAGTTCAACGCTTCCGATCCAGGTCTCGGATTCATGAGATCGAGGAACTCATCAAATGTGTCATTAAATTCATCATACTCAAAGTATTCTCAACCGATTGTCTCACAACAAACTTACAAGTTTGCACCAAGTCCATTTGTTCTGCAGCAACAAATGTATTACGTTTCCAGTCCAAGTCCAGGAGGTCACATGAATCAGAGAGGATACGCTGGATATGGATATCCAATGCCTACCCCAGGGTACTATCCTCAACAGTATTATGTTCCTCAATCTCGTCCCCATCACCAGCAAAAAAATCAGTTCTCCACTTCAGGCTCACAAGTGATGGCACAATATTTGGCCAAATCCCAGCATGACAACATGGTTTACGCTGCGAATATATTATCAAATGATGTGGGAGGTGATGAGGAGGTTGATTACGCCGAGTATTATCTGATACCTAGTGAGCAACAACCTAACCATAAACCACGCAAGTCAAGAAGATAAGCGTTCTAAAAAGGTTCTCTAATAGATATTTTTATTGTAATCTACCTTTAATCCTAAAAGTTGACGGTCAATTTGTTATAGGTCATACAAACTTTAGTATTGTATGAATGGAGTTTACATATAAATTAAGCAGGGCTTTATATTATATGTATTTATTTATGTTCAATCATTTTAAGATGTAGAATGAACTCAATGAAAAGGAATTAAATACTTTTAACTTATATACAAGAGGTTTGAAGTTAAACTTCCATAGTTATCGAAGCATATGTACCAAGAATAGCACAAATCATGGATAGAAGTACACCAAATCTCAAGGCCACTTTCTTGTAAAAGCTCAAATTGGAACCAAAAAATTTCAAATAAAACATCAATGGCAAGGTAATACAAATGGTGAAACAAATAGCGCTTCCTAGAAAAGAAACCAACTTACCAAAAGAAGTGAACATGAGGGAAACGGCCAATAAGGTGGAGCAGAAGATAAATCTAAAGAAAACCTTTTTAAAAGAGCCCTGATCTTCCGCTTTCTTTGACTGAATATTAAGTAAACTCTCATACACTGTGATGAGCGGTTTTGTGGTCAAAGGTAACTTTGAAATAGGAAGAATACCCATGAAGAAGCAAAATAAGTTTTTCACACTGGTTGGATATTTTTCATTGCTCAACACGTTCTTGACGATGGAGTCGTTACAAGCGAGACCATACATCAAGTAACCCACTACTCCAATGAGGTAAGATAAGAAAAAGGTTGTTGAGAAGGAGATTGTGACACATTTATCATACTTGAAAGGTTTTCTCATATCTTTGTATAATTCAGGGAACATGGGATGACCACCCCAAGGAGCCATGAAAATACCCAAGGTCAATAATAAGCTTTTGAAATCGACAGGGTATAAGTTTGTAAGTTCTGGATTGATTAAGGAGCCGGGTTTGACATCTAAGAAAACTCCACAGAAGATGAAAGAAACAATAATACTTAATGTGCAAATGATACCACCCAAACTGATGATAGAAAGAAATGAAAGGGGAAGAAATGATAAGAAGAACACCGATCCCACTATCAAAGTCTTCCATTCAGCCTTGTTGACTTGGGGTATCAAGATGTTGAAGGAGTCACTGAATAATAAGATCAATGACAAGCTGGCACCACTCAAGTCAAGGGAGAAGATAATTGTGATCAAGATCAGGAACCATTTTCCTCCATAAAGATAGGATATATCACTATAAGACTTGAGTTGAGGGTATTCCTTGATGATTTTGCCCAAGATAGAAGCGGTATAACCGGTAATAATCGAGCTACCCAAGTACATTAATGTGCCAAAAATCCACCCGGATAGTCTGAGACCGAAGGGAAGAGAAAGCATGGCCATCCCCATCAATGCGTTGATGGCATTGAAGATGGTTTGGGCAGAGGTAGAATTACCGGTGCCAAAGACATTTTTAGCTTGTTCTGAAGAAGACCGGGAGATTAATGGCGACAGCTCGGAGGGATGAACGCCAGCAGGGGAAGGGAGGTGATGGGACGATGATGGAAGCTTGACCAGGTCATCAACAGGAAAATGGAATTCTCTGATGCTACGGAAACTTCCGGAGCCTCTACTGGGAGACAGAAGCTGGTCTTCTATTCCAGGTTCCACTGCAGTTAAGAGAGGTGAAGTGTTTGGTGAAACGTCATCTTCAATGGCACTGGAAATGAGGTCTGCACCGAGGTGCATCTGAGCTCTCTGATAGGACGAAGCAAAGTTGTTGATGGAATTCGCACCTCCATAGTCCAAAATCGACTGTCTTCTGGCTCTATGAGGGCTCCCCTCCATATCCGACGGTAAAGACATTTAACCTATCCTACTCCGTGAAAAATTAAAAGGATACGGCATATCGTAATTTTCTTGTTGTCACGTGATCTGTGTAAATTTCCATTTACGAACAAATTATCGGAGAGACGCCAAAATGCACCAGATGGCCCCCCACCATGTTGCATTGACAATCGGGCATCGAACAACTTCCCTGCTTCGGTGTACGGTGGAGCAAAATGTAACATCGAGGGTCCGATGCAAAAAATCAATTACATCTCCACAAACTCAGCCCGTACGGCTGAGTCAAGGTACGATGCTTCCATTCTTCCATTAATGCATAGAACGTGCGCATTCTGTGGGTTTACGACAGTACACATCACACAATCAGGCACCAGGTCTGGTCAATCGGCTATACAGTATTGGCCCACTCGGTTCTAGAACCGCGGTAGTGCAGGCAGTCACAACTACCCATGGAAAAGTGGGCAAATTGCATCAATTGGGTAAATTGGGCAATTACGGTAATGTGAATGGGATAGATTGGCGAACTTTTATCGAATATGCAACTCTCCAAAATGCAAGAAATTTGGCATGGCTAATTCGTTCCACCCAAATAATGGTAGTTTTCTGACCCCGCTTTTGTTTGACTTCAAATATTTGCGTCTTTATTTCTAGCTACAGCAACAATTACCACCAAAGTCTTTGCAGCCGGTTTGATAGGGGACGTTGCCAATATCTTATGAACCCTTTTTTCATGTACGGGTTGTTTAAGCCCTGCCAGGAGTTGGATGTGTGGTGGGGGTGACCTGCATGATCAATGAAATTGCTGCGAAATGGCAATTTCGACGTATCTAGAGAAAGTTGAAACGTCTAAATGCTCTAATAACTCGAAAACTCCACACTTTGAAGGCACAAGCTATGAATAATACGACCACTTTCTAAGGTAACAACTTGATAATTTTTGTATCGGCAGGTAGTGGTAAACTGAGAAGTATTGGCGAAGCAACAGGAACGACAAAATAATCACCGTTTCTAGATTAATGTTGAGAAATGGGTACGATATGGCCCCAATTAGGAATAGTAATGGTGTAATGGGAGTTTATCATCGATTTTTTTGATGTAACTTCCTCAGTTTAATCTTGTTTGTACATTTTCTTTTTTAAACCTGGGGGGTGAGATGATACATGCTGCTCCGATACCTGAAATCGCTAATTAAGGGCGATTTCAATTCCTATATATCTTCTCGATTGTGTCTACATTGTCAACTAAATCAGATCTGAAAACTCGGTACTCTTCTTATAATTTTTTATGTAATGTCAGCTTCAAGTCAACAAAGTGTGTATCAGAAAAGCTTGGTAGACATCGCAATAGGCTCTTTAGATCAACTGCTACTGAACCCCACCATCAATTCTGTGGGTTTCACCTCGCAATTAAGCTACCAATTGAGGCCAAGGAATTATACTGTGGATGAAATGACTAAATCCTGTCAGAACATGCAAAGCTCGGACTACGAAGAAGAGATAGTGAAACAGGTATCATATACTCAGAACTCAAGACCTTCTACATATAACGACCAAAATATTTCCTATCACCATCAATCATCCATGGGTGTTCAAGAATCTGGCGCTGTTCCCTATACTCCGGTCCCTCATGTTTCTCATGAGGTGGAAAATAGAGAATACTCCGGACAATTACTCTCAGGTTATACCACCCCTACTGAAGAGCACAAACAATTGGTTATGACCAACCATACTCTGAATTTTACGGGAATTCATCAGAGGCGTTCTTCTTCCTCCTCTACTCCTACCTCCAAGGCCGAGTACTTAGAACCGTTAAAGCCCAAAATTGAAACCACCTATTGGGACGACGAAAAAACTATTTGTTATCAGGTTAAAGCCAGAGGAGTCTTGGTCTCTCGTCGAGAAGATACTGACTACGTAAATGGAACAAAGCTCCTTAACGTTATAGGAATGTCAAGAGGTAAACGAGACGGAATTTTGAAGACAGAGAAAACGAGGAACGTCACCAAAGTGGGTTCGATGAATTTGAAGGGTGTTTGGATACCACTTGAGAGAGCTTATGAAATTGCACGAAATGAAGGATTAGATTCTATACTATACCCCTTGTTTGTGAAGGATTTGAAAACTTATTATAAAAAGGTAGGCTACAAATTAAAAAATCTGGCTTCATTTGATTCAAAACTTTCATATAAAGCTGCTCCAAATTCTAGCAAATACCGAAAGTGATCTCTGCAAAAGGGTGTGCTATCCATAGGAGAAATCTAATGAATATTAGACCTTTTTTAAGTTGATCTCCTCTGATGGTAATAATGTTCCTCTACGTTTTTGTTGAAGTTCAATTGATTCATATAACGCCTTAAAGGTACCTTTTCCAAAGCCGTTATGGTGATTTCGTTGGATTACCTCTATGAACAACGTAGGTCGATCATGGTGAGGTTTGGTGAATACCTGAAGAATATAGTGACAATTCTTCGATTTATCGTTTTTCGTATCAATATCATAATCCACCAATATTTGAAGTTCCTTTAGTTCTGAAATATTTTCCTTTAATATAATACCATCTCTGTTTAATCTTTTTTTTAAATCATCGTAGAATGAGTTAGGTATTGAATTAAATTCGACTCCCCTAGACTTAAGATCTCTAACAGTACTGATAATGTTTCTCGTTTTTAAGGCGATGTGCTGTATTCCAGGCCCATTATTAAAATGAACAAACTCTTCAATTTGACCCATCATCGACCCTCTTAGTGGTTCATTAATAGGTATCTTTATTTTCCCATTTCTTGATGACATTACTATTGATCTCAAGCTAGTATTTTCAGTGAAAACATCTTGTTCATCCACTGACCAATACTTACAAAAGCCGAAAATTTTAGCATATTGTCGAGCTTGACTCTCCATTTGGTTCCACAAATAATTCTCCACGCAATGGTCTATTTCCTCAAACAATTGGAAAGAAAGTTCTTCTTTTATATCACAATCTTGTTTATCTTCAAGAGGAAGCTCTGTGTAGCACGGTAGATACTGTCCCTTGAAATCAATACTTTGCACCAAAGTGTGGATAATATCTATATTTGGAATTTTAATTTTGGCTATTTTCACGGATCCATTTGCATCATGAATTGATGTAGGCCTTTGAATTACAGTAGCACCTGCTTTAACTGCCCTTTGAAAAATCCTATCTATCTTCTCTACTGAAAAACGCATTTCAAATACCCCTTCACCATGCTGACTCAAGAATTTCTGTAATAGTTCGTAATCTTTTAGGTCTTGATTAAATTCTTCACAACTTCGAACTATATTTGAAATAATATTTTCATAGCTTTCTTTCAATTCTAGTATCTGATTGATCCATCTGCTTGATTTGTTGGGACCCTGGGACAGAATTGGAGTCTTGCAATGTAAGAACTTAATGTTATCAAGCTCTCTGATAAGCTTCAATACCTCTAAGCTATCAATTTTCAAATTTTCCGTGCTTTTAAAAGATTCTTTAACCTTTTCGATATCAACTGGACAGGGAAGTTCATCTTCACTGAACCTCTCGAGGGTATTCGTTACCTCCAAGTATACTTTTCCACTTTTTAGCACATGAGAACCGAGTAATTTTGAGCCGTTCTCCAAACCTCTGTAGGCAATATGCAGAAAGCCAAAACTCGTTTCTAAATACTTTGCCAAAACTTTGGCATTTGAAGAGCACAACTTTAAAGAATGAAAAGCAGAAAATCCATCTGCTGGGTAAGTTGTTTTAGTGTTACCTTTCGAAAGTAACTCTTGACTTGAAAATTCCGTAATAGGGTCATATTTACTTGGATAAAATGGCAAATGAAGTAAATTGTTCAAATGATCTCTTTTTTGCATTCTCTTGTTTATTCTCATGTCGCAATTAACCTTTAACATCTTATTAGGCGTTATTAAAATTGTTTGTAAATGTTATGCACAAATGCAAAAATTCGCAAATACATTGTATGTCATTCACAATTATAAAACAGATTGAAAGACATAAACTTTGATGTCCAGAGATTTTTTTTTTTTTTTGAAGAATCTTAATTTGGGGACCTTGTAATTTTTGATTTTTATTGTATTTTTACATTTATTGTTAGCTTAGCTTACAAATAATCCAACGAACTTAGTATTGGAAATCACTCAAATAGGTTCATCTATGGTACATTTGATCAGGTATAGGAAGCTCAAACTATTATCGTTTAATGGAAGGTAGCTTTATAAACCCTACATGAAGTACCTCAACTTATCTATCTTTTTCAACCAAAGCACATACTGCAGGATAACCTTTAGAATATATCAGTTAAAACTAATAAAACCTTATAGAAGGGCGAACTACATCGTAGAGAAACTGTTCAATATAACTTTATTGTCTCTAGATTACTTGGATTGAATTGTCACCTCTCCTTTCTTTGATGAAGTAAATTACCAATTTTAAGTTTTTATCACATCTCCAAAAATTGACTTATGAAGTTACTTACAATGTTCATATTTTAAAAGCTACATATTCCACTGGCTTTGAAATGTTAGTGAGCTATCTGGACTAGGGTTATTAGACGTTTTCACAATTAACCCCAACTGGAAAGATTTCATTAATATGGATATGCGCGCGACTCAATAAGATAGCATCTTGAGAAATCCTAGAGTATTTCAAATGCAAATGTTTTAAATCTGAAGATGGAGATATTTTTAGGCTACAATGACAGCACCTCTCTCAGAATTGATACGGCCCCATTCATTGAATGGATTCATTGGCCAATCACATCTCATGAATCGCAATAACGGTGAGATATTCAACTTCATACGTTTAGGGTATTTACCTTCAATGATACTCCATGGACCCCCAGGGGTGGGAAAGACAACTCTTGCATCCATCATTTCTGAAGAAGTTGGATATGTCTTTGTCGAACTTTCTGCAACAGACTCTACGATAGCAGATATGAAGGAACTCCTGAATACTATCAAAAGAGAGAATCGAAACCGTTCACTTAAGGAAGACCCTTTGAGAGTTGTAGTGTTCATTGATGAAATACACAGATTCAGCAAAGTACAGCAGGATTTTCTTCTACCCTTGGTGGAAGAAGGAGCTTTTGTGTTCATTGGGGCCACCACAGCATCTCCAACGAAACGAATTCGACGTGCTATTATCTCGAGATGTCAGATGTTTGAGTTTAGACCACTCACAAGAAAAGAAACGGAGATGGTAATTGTTAAAGCTATAGAAGTTGAAAATTCAAGAAGAAAATCTAGACAATTGAAATTAATGAAGTATCCTCAAAGTACCATCGAATTGGTCATAGCTAAATCTGAAGACACCAGAATGGCAGTAAACTTAGTGGAGTTGATAAGTACTATGTACACCAGAAGTGAGTCAGAAAATGAGATGCAGGGAAATATTATCCGAAAAAATGATTTCAATGCAAACGATAAGTTAGATGATCTGACCCCGTATATTGTATTGAAGGAAGAGAATATTGTTCATTCAATTGAATCCATCAGAATGACAAATTCTGGAATGTTTGATGTTAAAAATGAATCTTATTTCAGGCTATTGTTTCGATCCCTTAATCAAGGGAAGAGAATTGAACCTTTTGCCCAACACAACACATCCATGAATGAATCAAAAAAAGAAATAATCAATGAGATAAGCGGATTTACCGAGGATCGTTTCCTAGATGAGTTCAAAACATCAAAATTTAGCTCAACAGACCAAGATTATGAACGATTAACACAAATGCAAGTATCAGATGATAGTGACCTTGAAGAACCACCTGATGAAGTAGATTATACGGAGAGTATACAAAACCTCAAAAGTATGAGTTACACTCAATACTATCTCACTGCCTGCAATTTCTATCTTCTTAAATTATTGCAAGCAGGAGAGTCACCAGAATACATTGGAAAAAGACTTTTACAATATGCAGCATCGAATATTGAGCCAGGAACTGAAGTATTCGGGAAGATTGTTGCAACAGTGAAAGCAATTGGGAACACTAACATTGACTCATCACAAGCATTATGTCTTTGTATTGAGATGTTATACAAGCAAGCTAAGATGTGTTTTCCTTACAAACAATATTTTGAATTACTTAAGCATGAAGAAACTGGATCGAAGTCTACGGAGGCATTTGATTTTTCATCTATTGTGATAGACTATGATCAGAAAAGCTTACATGATGTTTTGACTCAACCAATTGGCTCAGAAAAGGTTTCTACAATGGCAGAGTTCAAAATACTGACCTTTGATGACGACACTTATATACAAACAGGCTTGTATAATTTAGGAGACCCAAACTGACCCGCAGCCAAATATAGTCAGTTTGTTTGGGTGCGAATTTTTGTTTGTCCAAAAGTCTCATTAGTGTTTGACACACAATTAAAACAATTATATCGCAAAGTGAAATGGAACAAATTCATAACAAGGACAAGCCAGAAATGACCAAACTGGCCAATTGGATAAAAAAATCTTTCCTAAATTTAGCTGCAACTGGACTTACTATTGATTTGATGTTCATCTTAAATGCACAAACGCATTTTTCCAGTGGCCTTAAGTTTGCCAAAGAATTAAAGGATAGATGTATGCTCAAAATGGTAAGAATGAAGTTGGGGACATTAAAGAGCATTTATGATTTTGAGATGGATGGCGATTTTATATCAAAGGATCCCATGGGCAAGGAAGAGAGCTTTTATTGGATACAAAGATACCATAAGATTTTACAAAGGATTTCTGATGAATGTCTAGCTTTACCGCAGGATAATATTTTGCTCAATGATTCTAAACTTAACGGTGGGTTAGATCGGGAAGATTCCAGAAGTTGCGTGCATGATATTTTACCTCTTCATGAAGATACATCGCTGCATGTATTTCCTTTATTAGAGATGCCCAAAGCCCAGTATGATATTGAAAAACCTGATTTATTCCCTTTTCATCTAAAGAATTATCGAAGGTCTCACACAAGTGGTGATAATATCTCATTAATATCAACAGAGTCAATGGCAGATAAAGGGAAAAGTAACAAACTCAAGCGTTTAATAGCTAAAAGGCCTTCTAACTAGCTAGTATATCTAATTCAAAAGTGCGTAAAAGTTGTAGGTCACATAGTAGCATCGGCTTTACTTTCAACTCGAATGCATACAATGCTGAAAATCTACGGGAATTCAATTCAATGTCAATAAAAGTAAGAATAAGATGTGAATGTGAGTTACTATAGTACACAAGGAGTCAAGATGCAACGATTATAGGAAATTATATTCAAGGGTGAAAAATTGAAAGAAGTCTATGTTTTCAAATCTTACTCTTGAATCACTCATTGTTTTCGTCATCAGCACCCAAAGCAGCAAATCTATTTACTTGGGCCGATTCTGATCTTTTTGATGATTCTCTATTGAGGTTGGAATCGTTGTTGGTGTTTGATGCATTGGAAAACTGGGTGTTTTGGTTTGCAAATGATGGAGACTTTTTCAAGTTAGAAAGATAACCGGAACCACCAGCACCACCAGCATTAGAAGCAGTTCTGGAAGAGTTCGATCTTCCTTCATATCTTCTTTGTTGCTTCTTTTCGTTGCTGGCCTTCAACTCCTCCATTCTCTTTATTTCAGCATCTCTGTGAATCTCCTCGATTGTCTTTGGTCCGGCTTCAGCCTTGTCAGAGATCCATCTTTGTCTTCTCAAATCTTGCAAGTCCATTAACATAAACATAATTCTAGAAGACAACTTAACGTTGTCCAAAATCTTTTGAATGTTTTCGAACACAATTTTCAAGATTGCTTTCTTTCTTTCGTCGGTATCCAACTTTGGACCAACAGTCTTGACCAATTGAGCCAAGTTCTCCAAACTATCTTCGGAAGGATCAACAACGTTTTTACATTGATCTCTCAAACAAACGAAAATAACTTGATCGTTTAACATACCCAAGTTGTACAAGTGACCAATGAACTTGACCAAACCAAGACCTCTTCTCTTAGCAGCAGCCATCACATAATATTCATCAGACATCATTTCTGGTTCTAATGGTGAACCATCTTCATTAGTTGGTAACTTGTCAGTCCAACCCTTTTCATACTCAGTTTGACAAGTGGTCAACAATATCCTTCTTGCGAGAGATCCACCAGATGGATGAGAACCATCTGGTAAAGTGATAGTTTCATCAGTAACTTCAGTTGGAACATTTGTACATAATTTAGCACAGAACTTTGCATACATCTCAGACCAGTATGGTTCATCACAGGCCTTGGCGAATGTCAAAGAAATAACTTGTCTGATAGTCTTAGAGTCTTTCTCCCACTTGGATTGATTAGAGATAGCAATGACATCATCGGTGATTTGTGTGAACATTTCTAAGGTCAATTTATTCAATAACGACTTAACCTTTCTCTCGACGTCTTCCTCTTCTAAAATGATAGTACCATCTTCGGCAACCTTGGCTTCTGCCTTCTTAGTTCTAGATCTAGGAACCCATCTGTTCTCTGTTTTCTCCAATGGCTTGACATCTTCGAGTGGTTTAGATTGAGCCATGTCATCTTCACGTGGTTCTCTACTTCCTCTCTTGGATTGGTTCTTTCTGGTAGATTTATCCCTGGAAGATCCATTTCCTCCACCTCTTCTCTTAGATCCACTTCTGGAGTTTTGTCTAGGATCATTAAATGGACCTCTTCCTGGAACTTGTCCATTAAACCTACCAGGCATAGAGTTACCATATTTGCTCATACTTCTTTGACCAGAACCAGGTCCTCCCTTCTTAGATGTTTGAATGTCCACAAGATCCAATTGAGCTTTGAACTCTGGATCCATTGGGAATTGCAAAACGGTACGGAATTGAATCAAAAATTGAGGATCGTACCTATATTTCTTTCCTGGAATCTTTTTGCTGGTATCAACAGAAACTATGTCTTGTGGGTACTTAATGCTCAGGAGGTCTTCGATTGGTTGGGCAATCTTAAGTTTTTCAAGGAAATTAGAAATAGTGAAGCTTGGTTCAGGCTCTGTCTCTTCTGTACGGCTTTCGTCTTGATCACCTTCAGTTTCCTCAGTAGTATTAGCTGCATCAACTTCTGTCAGTTTAGCTTCAGTAGATTGATCCACTTGAGTCTTTTCGGAAACATCTTGTTCTTGCTTTGCAAGCTTTTCAGCTTGTTCTTTTTCAGCTAATTCCTTAGCAGCCTTTTCCTTTTCGGCTTGTTCCTTCTCAGCCTGTTCTTTCTCGACTCTTTCCTTCTCGGCTCTTTCCTTCTCAGCCTTTTCCTTCTCGGCCTGTTCCTTTTCAGCTTGTTCTCTTTCAGCCTTTTCCTTTTCAGCTTGTTCCTTTTCGGCCTTTTCCTTTTCGGCCTTTTCCTTTTCGGCCTTCTCCTTTTCGGCCTTTTCTCTCTCGGCCTTAGCTTGTTGTTCCTTGGATGCAGCAGCCTTTTCTCTGATTTTTCTCTTAAATTCTTCAGCAGCAGAGTTGGTAGTGGTTGCAGCTGCAGGCTTTGGAGAAGCGACAGCAG
The DNA here is from genome assembly GCA_003707835.3 of Suhomyces emberorum. Taxonomy (NCBI): domain Eukaryota; kingdom Fungi; phylum Ascomycota; class Pichiomycetes; order Serinales; family Debaryomycetaceae; genus Suhomyces; species Suhomyces emberorum. The sequence goes on from PPLQ03000007.1 coordinate 654,661, forward strand.
GAGATGTAGATTCTTCAAAAGAGCCTTGAACTGGAGAAGCCATCAGGAGAGCAGGAGATGAAGATGGAGTGGTGGCAGTACCGACCTTCTTTTTCTTCTCTTCGAGATCAACGGGTTTTCCATCTTTGGTGGTGAGCTTGACCTTAGAGCCAGTTGGAGGAGCGTATTGTTGTATTGGGACACCGTAAGCAGGCATTTGCATGTTTGGCATCATTTGGTAATTTCCATATGGAGCAGGAACAAAGCCGTAAGAGTAAATTCCAGAAGGTGGGTAGCCGTAGTTGTAGTTAGGCTGGTTCATCTTGTAAGGACGACGGTTTCTGTTGTTGTTGCCTGATCCTGAAGCACCTGCACCGGCTGTAGGGGCGTTGGCTCCTGAGGGATTGGAAGCACCTGGTGCTGAACCTTGGTTGGCTTGGTTGGCTTGTGCCTGGTTACCTTGACCTCCTTGGTATCTGTAGTTTTTCTTGTAGCCGTTGTAGTTGTTGGGGTAGTAGGCACCTTGAGAGCCGGCACCATGAGCACCAGGAGCCATACCATGATAGGCTGGAGAGGCTGGAGCACCTCCAGTAGGGCCTGGGGCTCCGGTGTCAATGGGGTTGGAGGAACCACTGGAGGACGCAGTAGTGGAAGTTGCGTCCATTGGCGATTCACCCACGGTTTTGTTGGATCCTCCGGTAGCAGAGGGGGCGGTGGAGGTCTGGTCGACCTTCCCGCCGGAATTGGTGTGACCGGATACACCGTCCACACTTTTATCAGTCATGATGTAAAGAAGAACTCCTTTGGTTTCAGCAAAAAATCTTCGAAAAATTTTCACATCGTTTGAGACTAGTGATAGTGGATCAAGGGACGACCATGGCCCCCCACCCCTTCAAATTTCTACAAAAAGCGACTCCGATTACATTTACATGCATATCTAGACGGTGATTCAACCCTTGATATCCACACCATCTCTCTACATCCCTATCCCAGGCATATTGGTGGTGGCATAGCTACAGTAGGTATCGTGCACATAGTGGTAGTGATGTGAGTGCACTAATTTACAGTGCGCATGAAAAGGCTACACTGAAAGGTGGAACGTAGTATCAGTAGCATGAAAGCAGGACCAAAGAGGCCGAAACATGGACATTCAGCAGCTTGGTATTGTAGAATTAGATATATCCATCGTCTAGGTTGGAATTGGGTGTATCGAACCTGAAATTGGGACATGAAAGATGGAATTCTACAGATCTCAATGTGCTAATCGAGATTATTGCTGAGAAATCGTGCGAATGGAGGGGTTCCACAGTGTGTAAAATCAGGTACTGGTGACTAACTGAATTAAGGCAACATTGAACAGTAGATGAATCACAATCCGGCCTGATGTGATGCTTACCCTTTTGGACGTTTTGCTGAAGATTTAATTAGTCATTTAGCTGGCTATCGATCCGTGGTTACTTGTTCTACAGTGATTTTTCACTGATTTTAGAGTTTGAGGCTTCGAGACCCTATTCCCCTACACTAGTGAAAAATTAGCCCAGGGGGACCAAGGAACCTAATTAGGCCAATTCCATGGTACAATATACCATCTAGTCCCTTTACGTAATCCATTTTAGGTGTGACCTGGTAGGCCAGTGGCCACGGATTTAGTCATGAATACTCCATGGACAAGAGGGGATGGATATAGCAAGAGCATATTCCGTTAGTACAATCTTGTTGCTACGCCCCCTTCCGACATTTACCACCTGGTACTGATATTAACTACCTTGTGTCGCATAAACCGTTGATGGTCAATTTCCTTACTGGTACTTCATTATGCATTAGTATGGTATATAATCCAGTCCTTACAGGGCGGGAAGGGTGTATACATGCGTTTGTAGTCAGATGTTACTGGAGCAGCAAATTGCTGTTCCAGCACTCTATTTTAGCTCCGTGGCATACGGATATCCATAGTTCGCGTAATACTCTGACAGTTACAGGTGAGGAGGGGATCCACCAGTTTAATTGGCGTGGATAAATGACGTGGATAACTGACGATCATCGAAACCGTTTTGCAGAGAGTTTGGTGGCGTCCTTTGTGGATTCATGTAACCCATTCCCAGACAATAACCGAAGTTGTGCCCCATTAGAAATCACCTTAATCTCACAGTGTAAATCTCTGGTAGGCAGCATACCCGAGAAGACCCACAACCGCCCCGGTAAATGAATACACAATAACGGTCTCCTTGAGAGACTCCACCTGGAAACACTTGATGATGATGGCTTGTTCGGGAGAGGTTCCTGCCCGATTTTTCAACTGCGTAGAGTCCAGAGTCCAGCCCTGGACATCGCCTATAGATCCTGATGCAACGTTTCGAGCATCGGCTCTTTTATCTCCGATCTTATCTGTGGAAGTCCGAGCTGGCTCCTCTTCGTCACAAAGGTGTGGATCTTGATTAAGGCACCATTCTTTTGTGCACGATACACATTTGTCAATGGGCAGAACCAAACTTCTGGTGTTACACTTGCACCAGCAGTACTGTTGATATGCACATACCAGCAAAACTAGCCAAGCGAACGTCCATAATCTCATTTCGTTCCCACGGTGTTGGATCAACTGGGCCACGTATTTGACACTGTATCTCGATATAGTTCAGTATGTTGAAAAATTGCCACGTGATCGGACCAAATATAATTTACATGTATGTCAGATAAATGTGGCCATATGCTGTCGTATGGATGTAGAAGTAGTCTAGTAAACATGGTTCGGGGTTTTATGTCGTGGCTTATGCGTTGTTAAAGTTTTTGTGTATACTAGCACTGCTGATTTGTAATAATTGGCAAAGCGTATTTTTGAATAAAAACTGATAAAACCTGCTATTGTGCCCTCTGAAACACCAATTTTCAACCACCATAGGTTTGCTTGATGCAATTTGTGATCCACAAATTGTTTACTTGGCAACCAAATATTCTACCCCCCAGTAGTGGTTGCGTTACATGGAGAGCATCGTTGGCAATAAAAATTGAGAAAAATCCTCAGAAATATTGCAATTGGCCCTCAATTTCAACCTTATTACCCTCCACTTTCTGAATTTATATCAAGTATATCTTCAATAGCGTTTTCACCATCTTTTGACTCCAGTGTATAATCCCTCTAAACCAGTGGAAGCTTGGGTCCTGCACATAAACCCAGGTCAGTATCGACACTCAAGTGATGTGAGGGTGGCGACGGTGAGAAAGTCATTTCAAGTGAACTTCACAAAATCACATCAATTCCATCATGGCCACGGCAAAGGTGTCCCAATACGTACACGAGGGAGGAGTCCGTCCATACTTCGAGCAACAGATTCAAGATGCGGAAATCAAAATCCAACAAACAACCCAAAACTTGAGAAGATTGGAGGCCCAACGTAACAAGTTGAACAACAAAGTCCGTCAATTGAAAGATGAATTAAGATTGTTACAAGAACCAGGACTGTATGTTGGAGAGGTGATCAAGGTGATGGGTCTTAAGAAGGTTCTCGTCAAGATCCACCCCGAAGGTAAATACATCGTGAATATTAGCAAAGACATCGATATCAAGAAATTAACTCCATCTTTACGTGTGTGCTTGAAAGCAGACTCCTATGATTTACACAAGATTTTGCCAAACAAAATCGATCCATTGGTGTCGTTGATGATGGTGGAAAAGGTTCCAGATTCCACCTACGACATGGTTGGTGGTCTCGATAAGCAAATCAAGGAAATCAAGGAAGTGATTGAGTTGCCCGTCAAGCACCCGGAATTGTTCGAAAGTTTGGGTATCGCACAGCCTAAGGGTGTTATCTTGTACGGACCACCAGGTACCGGTAAGACTTTGCTTGCACGTTCTGTGGCTCACCACACCGAATGTAAGTTCATCAGAGTGTCTGGTTCTGAATTAGTGCAAAAATATATCGGAGAAGGTTCCCGTATGGTCAGAGAGTTATTTATCATGGCTCGTGAGCACGCTCCTTCCATCATTTTCATGGATGAAATCGATTCCATCGGTTCTTCCAGAGTCGAAGGCTCTGGTACCGGTGGTGGTGATTCAGAAGTCCAACGTACCATGTTGGAATTGTTGAATCAATTGGATGGTTTCGAGTCTTCTAAAGATATCAAGATCATCATGGCTACAAATAGATTGGATATCTTGGACCCTGCATTGTTGAGACCTGGTAGAATCGACAGAAAGATTGAGTTCCCTGCTCCTACTGTTACAGCAAGAACAGATATCCTCAAAATCCACTCTAGATCCATGAACTTGACTAGAGGCATAGACTTAAGAAAAATTGCCGAAAAGATGAATGGCTGTTCTGGTGCTGATGTCAAGGGTGTGTGTACCGAAGCTGGTATGTACGCTTTGAGAGAGAGAAGAATCCATGTTACACAAGAAGACTTTGAATTGGCGGTAGCCAAGGTCATGTCTAAGAATGACGAAGGTGCTGTCTCTTTGGCTAAGTTATTCAAGTAGATTCCTCCAAAGAATTTAGCACCATATAAATATATAATTTTCACGAAACCAAAATTCCTCTTTTCGTAAACACTTCTGTTATCACCTCCTTTGATGATGTGATAATTGGGATCTTCTACGATGACGTGTAAATCTTGGCAGATGAAGTAGATTGTGCCAGTTTTTTGAAAGCCGTTACATTACCTGGCATTAAGTCACGTGTGGCTTCAAATGATTACGTGTACCACGAGAGAGTTCTGTTTAAGCTTCTTTGCTATTTCATACCTCCTGAACGTCGTATCAGTCATATAAAACGTCCTTAGTTGCGAGTAGTTTTATTCGAGAACCTTCCATCTAGTTGGATATATTATCAACAATTTCACATCCGTCCTTATCAAAAACACCAATTTTTCACCTAAGCTTAACAACCAGAAGTCAACCTACGCTTTATCTTCGAGAAAACAGCTCTCAAAATGAACCCTTTCATTCTCTTGCTGTTGTTCATCATAACTGTGAGCGGCTCGTTGACTGATAGACTCAATGATTTGGATACAAGATACTCCCAAGAAGGGCCAACTACTTCCATCTTGACTGAATATGAACTATTGATCAACGAGATCGAAAACGATAATAAGGACTCTAAGATCTTGGAGAAGATGCCCCAGCTATACTTCAAAAAGGCCTTGTTGGAATTGTCTTTGAACAAGGAGTCATCTGCCATCAAGGATTTGAAGAAATCGTTTGATCTTGATCCAAAGAGTCAGTTGGTCAAAAACAAGCTTTTCGAACTACTACTTGAAAGAGGAGAACTCGAACAAATAGAGACTATTGCTCAAGAAAATGCAGCATCTGGAGATTTCGGGGTAGAGTTGGCAAAAGTTTCTCAGTTGAAACACTTCCAAAATGAGGCTCAAAGTAAGTATTCTGAGGGTGACTACTCAGGAGCGTTGGACATCTTAAATAATGAAGTTTTAATATTGGCACCACATTCACATGATGCAATTGACCTTCATTTGCAAGCCTTGAGCAAAAAGTTCATTGATGAAGCAGATTCATCTTCAAACATTAATAAAGTAATTATAAAGGATTTACACAAGCTCATCAAGCTTCAACCGATTTCAAACTTGAAAAGGTATGAAACCATGGCTAATTTTTTGATTTTCACTGACTTACAATTTGATTCTGCCAAACAAGTAGCGAAGAATTGTTTGAGAATCAACAATGAAAACAAAGCATGTGGTCAAATATCCAAGTTTCTCACCAAGTTTAGTGAGCTTTTCAGTATTTTTGAACAATACTCTATCATCATTGGGCATTATTATGTTGTTTTGGAAGAACAGGCACAAAATCAAGGCCATCTTGAAGAAGAATATAAAGACCCCGCTATCAATTGGAAATTTGTGAATGATATCTTATTAAACCAAGATTTGAAAGTTTCTAAACTAGAGAAGAAGAAATTGCCTAATAACATCAAGAACAATTACGACTTACTTCTTCATAAATTGGAAGAATTTTTGGTTGAATTTGGAGGTGCTGAATTCTCCAATGCATACCTTTCGCAATCCAAATTTCAAAAAGAATTGAATGAATTAATTTGTCAAGCTGGAGTTGAGTCGAAAGACAAAAATGCTATAACATACTGTAAGAAAACTGATGATCTTTTTTTACCTAAGCAAATTCCACAAATTGATAAGCTTCTCTCAAAGAAGAAATATGGAGAAGCACAAAATATAATGTCAAGGTTCACGTTCAATGTTAGAGAAACAAAAATGTTTAGGAAGAGATATGAAAAGATAGAGGCCGAGGAAAATAGAAGACAGCAAGAACGGTTCCATCAACAGCAACAGCAACGTCAACAGTATTTCCATCAGCAGCAACAGCAGCAACAACAACAACAACAACACCAGATGCGTCCCGATGTTGATTATTACAAAGTCTTAGATGTTTCTCGCAAAGCAGATGCTAAAGAGATCAAAAAGGCCTACAGAAGTCAAACCTTAAAATTCCATCCTGATAAATATAAAGGTAAGGATATGACACCAGAGCAAATAGAAAACAAAATGCAGGATATCAATCAGGCATATGAAGTGTTGTCAAATCCTGAATTGAGAGAAAGGTATGATCGTGGAGATGATCCAAATAATCCCAACCAACAACAACAACAACAACACTACCAACAACAGCAACATCATGGGGCTGATTTTATGAACCAATTTTTCCATGGCGGAAACTTCCAAAATGGTGGAGGAGGATTCAAGTTCAACTTTGGTAACCCCAAAGTGAAGAGACATAATAAGAAAGGCAGAAGATAAGGGACTGGAGATGTCCTATGACCTATTGGTATAGACAAATTAATTTTGGATACACTTGGATGCCTGGCTATCATATAATGATCGAGGTATTGTGACTGTACTCTCTAGAAGATTTCGACTATTTTTTACCCCATCGATAATAGAACGCAGGAGATAGTTTGCACTGACAATACTTGTAGCACCCATGAAATCTTTTGGGTATCTAAAATATTTATTTATCCTCAATCAATTCTTGTTCTTTAAGAGGACCGATGTTCTAAATCATCCTATTCTTTTACCACATTGAAAATTAATGAAGTGCATGAATTATCCGATAGCTTATCACCCACTTCCTAATTGGGACATTTCATAGATGGCTTCGATAACGTCCGTCGGTACACGACCAATGACTCTATCCGGGCACTTCTCAAACTTAAACAATACGAATTACTAGAACTTGAAAGCATTGCAACACACCTGTAGCTAACTTTCTTGTTTTACATCAGATAAATCGTTGACTTGTTGTACCCGAGAAATCTTTTCTAAAATGAAATTCCAATTGGCTTGGTTGATGGGCATTGCTGCTGCAATGCCGCTTACTCAGCTTCAAAACGTATTCCAACTCAACATGGTGTCCCTTCCTGAAATCGACACCGAAAAGTTACAAAGCTTAATCACCGCTGAAGGATTGAAAAAGAGGGCCGAGGACTTGTACAAAATCGCACAATTATCTGAAAAAGAGTATGGTAATCCAACCCGTGTTATTGGCAGTAAGGGTCATCGTGGTACTGTGAAGTACATTCTTGACGAATTGCACGAGATGGGATATGAAACTTCAACTCAAGACTTTGTGGCTGTTGATGGTCGTGTTAAATCTTTTTCTTTGCTCATTGATGGAGTTCAACCTAAGTCGTTGAGGGCTTTAAGAATGACCCCACCAACCGATGGCCTTCTCGATGCACCTTTGAGGTTGGCCAAGAACAACGGTTGTTCCGCTGAGGATTACAAGGGCACTGAAGGCAGCATTGTTTTGGTTAAAAGAGGTGAGTGTCTTCTCGGTGATAAGTCCATCAATGCCGGAAAGGCTGGTGCTCTTGGAGCAATTATCTACGATGATGAGGATTTGAATGGTACCTTGGGTTCTCCAACTGGTAAAGAAGTTCCAACAGTTTATGTTGTCAAAGCTGATGTTGAAAATTATATCGAAGAATTGACCAAGAACTCAACTGCTTATATCCAAACCACTTTGTTTGTTGACTCCTATGTCAAGAAGATCAAGACCGTCAATGTGGTTGCTGAAACTGCCGAAGGTGATCACGAGAACGTTGTTATGTTGGGTGCCCACTCCGACTCTGTTTCTGATGGACCAGGTATTAATGATGACGGATCTGGTACCATTTCTCTTTTGGAAGTTGCCAGTAAGTTGAAGAACTTCAAGGTGAATAATGCAGTAAGATTTGCTTGGTGGGCAGCCGAGGAAGAAGGTTTGTTAGGCTCTGAATGGTACGCATATCATTTATCCAAGAAAGAAAATTCCAAGATCAGAGTCTTTATGGATTATGACATGATGGCATCACCAAACTACGAGTACCAAGTTTACGATGCTAACAACAAAGACCATCCTAATGGTTCAGGTGACTTGAAAGACTTGTACATAGACTGGTATGTTGAGCACGGCTACAATTATTCCATGGTTCCATTTGACGGCAGGTCTGACTATGTTGGATTCATTGACAATGGTATTCCTGCAGGAGGTGTTGCCACCGGTGCTGAACAAGTTAAAGACAAGGAAGGTAAAGCCAAGTTCGGTGGTGAGGTCGGTAAATGGTTTGATGAATGTTACCACCAGCTCTGTGATGACTTGACCAATGTAAACTACGAAGCCTGGGTTGTTAACACCAAACTCATTGCTCACTCTGCTGCCGTCTACGGTAAGGACTGGGGAACTTTCCCAAAGAGAGAATTTGAAGACGTTAAGGTTGCGAACGAGAACTCAGAGGACTTCAAATTCACCCATAGAGGTTCTTATGTCGTGGTTTAAACGATGAAAATCGTCGAAATACTGGTTACCATTACTTTTAGAACAATAAATATACATGCATGTTTGCTCAGTAAATATAGCCACACTTGCTAAATTGCAATTTACCGAATCATTCGTAAGTGTCCCCCAATGAGCCTCTTAGTCTCCCCCAATCTAAACCCATACTGCAATGTCGCTTATGGGGATTCCACAAAATATCTGACGTTAAAAGTGGGGGATCCTGGGAAAAAGATGCGGTTATGGTGGGATCCCGTGGGGGATCCCGTGGGGGACCGCAGGTACATTTCCACTTCCACCAGATAAGCCCCAAATCTAGGGGCATTGCCTCCATATAGCAACTGTCTTTACCGTCGGAATTCCTGAGAATTTGGACAGTGAATTACCTGAGAATGCCCTCAGTCTAGTGTAGGATCCGAAATAGTGGTATTTGGCCATCAATATTCAAATTATACGCAATTATAGTGCATCCACATTCCCCCACTCTCCAGAACACCCGCATTTATGCACCTCCAAGGTTCCTCCACATAAAGTGCACTTATATAAATAGTGCTGCTAATCCCATGAAATCTATCACTACAAGCTTACTTAGAAATATAACCATGACATCCAAACCCAAAGTGTTGAGATTAGGAAAAGTCAAGTATGCCCACGAGAAGTGGGCCGAGCTAGAACAAATCGCCGAGGTTATTCCATGTACATCGCAAACCAGAGCGGAGTTTTTTGAAGACTTGAAAGGAAAGTACAGCGACGTGGTCAGTATCACCAGAACCTTCGACAGTGTGGTACAAACCGGACGTTTTGATGAAGAATTGGTGCTGCACTTGCCAGACTCGGTGAAGACCGTTAGTCATTGTGGTGCTGGATATGATCAGGTCGATGCACAACCCTTGACTGCTAGAGGCATCCAATTATCCAACGTCACTGAGCCTGTGGAGGCCCCTACTGCCGATACTGCCATCTACTTGACGTTGACGGCATTGAGAAACTATCAGTCGGGCCACCTCCATTTGAGAGCAGGAAAATGGGGCAAGGAGCCACTTCCTCCCATCGGAAGAACCCCTGAAGGCAAGACGGTGGGCTTGTTAGGTATGGGAGGTATTGGCCGGGCCATCCGTGACAGATTGAAGCCATTTGGCTTTGAAAAAATCACCTACTACAACCGGAACAGATTGGCACCGGAGTTGGAAAATGGGGCCATCTACACCCCAATGGAAAAGTTGCTCAGCGAGTCGGACGTTATCATTATTGGAGTGCCATTGAACGCTCATACCCGTCACAGTATCAACAGTGAAACCTTTGACAAGATGAAGGACGATGCTGTGCTTATAAATATTGCTCGTGGTGCTGTGATCAACGAGCAGCACTTGATCGAGGCTTTGAAACAGGGCAAAATCGGCGCCTTCGGGGCCGATGTGTTTGAGTTTGAGCCTGAAGTGCCTTCTGAGTTGTACACCTTGCCCAATGTGGTAAGCTTGCCCCATATGGGTACCTATGCCTTTGAGGCCACTCGCAATATGGAGGCGTGGGTTGTGGAGAACGTGCAGCTGTTTTTGGCTACAGGCAAGGTCAAGACCATTGTTCCGGAACAGTACAACATGGAAATCCACTAGCTACGCCGCCCTATAGATTAGTATAGAATGTATCCTCCTATTATGCCAAACATACCCGTACGTTATAATATCCGATCACGTGCTTTGGTGTCACGTGATTATTACTTCTATTTTGTTGGTTTATATGCAGGAGGCGCTGTTACCGAATCCTCGGCTCCGGCGCCGGTTGCGCCTGGCCAATCGGTCGACCGGCCCGGGGTCCGGAGTCCCCCACCCCAACTACCGTCCCCCAACCGGTGGTCAAAAAGGCTCTCATTGGCCAATCCCCCACCACCGCCCCCACCCGGTGGCAACAGTTCTCCTCTCCACGTTTCTCGGTGTTGGCATGGTCTCGCTGATCTCCTGCACACCGCAAGCTTCACATGTCCGTATCGCACTGGCAATCAGGCACCACGATAAGCCTAACAACACAGCCAAGGTGCTACCGCAAGTATGCCACATGCTTGCCACATGCTTGCAGCGTGTGTGGTTCCTACCGACCCAATCTCGCTGGAGTGGCTCGCTGGAAATGTAGAAATCCGCCATGGTCTCCACTTAACTCCGGCATTTCCTCCCACCATTGACTTCACCACCGGTGACTCCTTAGCGAAAAATCAAACTTTTCACCGCGAAAAGTCACAGTGCACTGGAATTGTTTGTCACTTGTACTAGGAACACCAGGCCAACTCGCCAGAACCCGCCCATACTCCTTCCCTACTGCCGCAGCCTCTTGCAATAGCAGCTGTCTGGATCATCACATCACCAATCGCCAGCCAGACCGCCGTCCGAGCCACTTCTCTGCTCGTTCCGTCCCCGTTGTGTCCCCAACTGTGCCCACATTAGCTCTGATATCATCTATTCCCTAGCCATGGACCCCCACCAGATCCCAATCCACAAGGAAACCGTGGAAATCGACTACGAGGCGTTGCCAGAAGACGCTTCGTTGGTGGCCCACCTCAGTGCCGGCGCCTTCGCCGGTATCATGGAGCACACAGTGATGTTCCCCATCGACTCGTTGAAAACCCGGATGCAGATTGCCGGCTCTACCCAGGAACTCTCCAAGAGCGTGGTGTCGTCCATCTCCCGTATCAGCTCCAGTGAGGGTGCCTACGCCCTCTGGAGAGGTGTGTCGTCGGTGGTGTTGGGTGCTGGGCCTGCCCATGCGGTGTACTTCTCGGTGTTCGAGTCCACCAAGACCATGTTGGTCAACAGACTCACCTCTGCCCAATCCACCAAGATTGTCACCGACGAGAACCACCCGTGGATCGCCAGTTGTGCTGGTATCGCTGCCACCACCGCCTCCGATGCCCTCATGACTCCATTCGATGTGTTGAAGCAAAGAATGCAAGCCACCGCAGGCTCCACCACCGTCAGCGGAGGTGTGCTCCAAACAGCCGCCTCTATCTACCGTGCAGAGGGCATCACCGCGTTCTACATCTCGTATCCAACCACCTTGTTCACCAACATCCCGTTCGCCGCATTGAACTTTGGTTTCTACGAATACTTCTCGTCCTTGTTGAATCCTTCCAATGTCTACAACCCATACTTGCACTGTGTCAGTGGTGGTATTGCCGGTGGTATTGCTGCGGCATTGACCACCCCATTGGATTGTATTAAAACTGCATTGCAAACCAGAGGTATAACTCAAAACGAAAACTTGAAGAGAGTGAACGGTTTCTCCAGTGCAGCCAGGGCATTGTATCGCGAATGTGGTACCAGCGCCTTCACCAGAGGATTGAAGCCCAGAATCATCTTCAATGTTCCTAGCACTGCCATCTCGTGGACCGCCTACGAAATGGCCAAGGAGATTTTATTAAAATAGATGGTGGGTTGCCATTTGAATCCCCATGTTGTACAAGAGTGCCAATAGAATTAGCACTGAGACAAAACGACGAACACTTCCTTCAGTCCGACTGAGATCCTCTGGTTTGGCTCGGATACTCGTCCAAGGTACATTCTCTTGTTTTATGTATGAACTTGTATATATTTACCCGGCAACAACATGCGGTGATGAATGTTTGTTGATTAGAATGGATGCGGTATCGATACTTGAATGCTAGATCGATAATTAGAAAATTGCTAATATTTATGATTGGATTGAAATTGTAACCTAGAGGTTTGCTTGGTTGTAACGGTATTTTAGCATACGGTATAACAATACTTGGCCAAAAATGTTGAACAGAAACATCTATGACGAAGGTGTGCAACATCCATTGCAATTGAGTAAACAATGCGACTATCGAATTGGTTTCCACAACTTGAGTATCAGAAATGGACAACCCTGAAGATCAGTTCGATGATGGTCCATACTTGTGATAGTACGTAAAAATCCTTTGGTACTGTCCTGTGGACTCGATGCAATGGAACGATGGCCACGGCGCACGGATTTCCCGTGTTGCAATATGGAGAAACTGACCACCAATCAAAAATGATAACTGGGTGTTTGGTAATTGGACCTGTTTCAAGGTCAGGACGCGTGCAATGCACTTGAATGGATTGCAAAAGCACCAATATAGATATGGAGGGTCCAGCAGCCTCAATAGGCCAGAATGGCCTTGAGAAATGGTCCGGTTCGGGCCAAATGGGCAAGATCATGGGGATGACGGGAAAGTTTCTGAGCCACGAAACTGAAGAGAACGCAAGAGCCCAAAAACCCCAAAAGATTGAAGAACGCCATGCGTGAATACGAGCGTTCCTCTTCCTCGGTACGGAATGAGGCAAAGATCCTTCTGATGCTGGCAACGATCATGGGCTAGCGTACACTGTACATCAACATTACTGTTAGACATTACAATTATAACGGGGTCACGTGCAGGGCGAAATAACCGTTGGATTGCTTTTACAGAGAATCGAACGCGCGCACTTTTCCTAAACTGCAAAAGAACCAAATGCAATAAAAAGACAAAAACCAAACTCACAACGATGATCGGTATCGGGTGCCTATTTCTAGGTACGCATATTGCACTCAATAGCCCTTGTCGTACAAGGACCAACCATCCGCAACCGCCGTCCCATGGCACGAAATTCGTGCCTGCTTTCTTATGGCGGTGCCCGGCGTTTTCACGCCTGGAAGCTCTCTAGAGCATCTGGTAAAGGATGGAGCGAACCACCGAATTTCCCACCCGCGCTAGTGAGGAGTCCTCTGTATGTAAGCGGGTAAATGCGTAACGTTGCGAGAGAAGTTGGAACGAGTGTGCCATGGGCACAGTTCTGGTTGCGAATTTTCCAGTTAAAGATATGTTGATTTTTATGAGAGAGAAGATGTTCAATATTAGTTGGTTTGACTTGGTGATATCGAATAATAGTTGGTAAAGTTGGTATATTTGGGTTGGTATATTTGGGTTGGTATATTTGGGTTGGTATACTTGGTGGTATACTTGGTGGTATACTTGGTGGTATACTTGGTGGTATACTTGGTGTTATACTTGGTGGTATACTTGGTGGTATACTTGGTGGTATACTGGATAATACTCTAGTTTACCAAGATAAGATTGACTTGAACCTGGGCGAGATGCATGTCAGATCCCTGATTTTGCAGGAGTTATCGCTGAAAATTCTCCAGGCGATTCAAAGCCATTCTTGCCACGTTAGGCAGTACTCTGGGGAACATTTATCGGAGATTCACTGAGATTACGATTACTGCAAGTGCCACTGCAGAGATTACATGCTGTTGCATGAGACTACCCTTAAATTGGCCATGTGAGATTGTGTGGCGTATTGTGGAAGGCGGTGTATCGATGATGCTGGTGATTGTGACCGCTTCTATTGTTTATGTGACGATGGTTCGGATTGGCTTCCAATGAATTACCCTCAACACCTGGTATTCTAAGTTCAGTTGCGTAGAGTGGAATTTTGGCATCGCAGATTCGCCTTTCGTGACAGGGTCGGTAGCAAGGGAAAATAACAATCACATTGGCAGTTAGTAGAGACCCCGTGAATTCTACACACCTACTACTCTTTCCTGTAAAAATGGAGGTTTTAGCCCGTCATACGTATCTCTTCTATCATGGTTGCATTTTTCATGAGATCTAAGCCTTGGCCTTGTCCCTCGTTAATGCCGTATATCACTAGAGGCCGTACATGGATGATTCACTTGTCGTACCCACAATCAAAAATGACTTGTGGGTCGCTCTTGGTCATGTTGAAACCGGTGCATGGATCTCTCGTAGCTGTACTCGTTCTCCTGTGTTCCGTTTCAATCGCAAGCCTCCCTTCCGTACTCAATCTTCATATTTGCAAAAATATTAATTATGGTCATTTTATGAAACTTTCATCGAATCCCTTTATTTGGCAAGCTACATTGCTTTACAAAATATCTTGGCTCCTTAAACCTCAACTATGAAAAATTCTGCCAGTTGTCCACTCACGGTAAACTTTGAGGGACCTATAGGTTTTTTAAGTGTGCTAAACTCCCCCCCACCCTCAATAATGATACATTAAATGCTTGAAAATAATAGCAGTTCCGCCGGTTTGACATTAATTTAGATTCTTCTTTATTTAATAGACATCACACAGTATAATTATTGGTTGTCAGTATTGTAGAGTCCCGTTTTCCAATGGTGTTTATCAGGCAGTGCAACAATTAAGGTGAAAGTACCTCAAATATTGGACCATTCCCATTTAGCCGGGGCATATCAGTCAACGCCAATCTTGGATATTTTTCATTGATATCAATACAATCTGGAAAGGTCCGTCTTTGCTTCACATAGGGTTGCGTATCTGCAAGTATGCCTTTGGTGGTAGTACTTTGCACCCAAAATTTTGTGCGATGTTCCACAGCACCACTATCTAAACGTTATTTCATCAAGTTGGCTGTTATTACAATACGTTGAAGTGGTACACTTGGAGCTCGTATACCACTTTACGAATTGAAATTCCAACTACGTTTTAGCTTGGTGGTTTGCTTCGGTACCGTTATCAGTTTGTACCAAGATGTGGCCTGAAACCCAGTAATTTTGTCTATTGGCCACGTATGTTACTTATCCACATTAGCGTATCCTATTAGCACTAATCATGTCAATATGACTTCGCTACATGTGCTTGCATTGACATAAACCCATCTCTTCGTCTATGGTGGGCCACCCCAGTTTAATTCCTTGCAACTAGGGCTCGAGCCCTAAGCACGTGATAGTGCTAAATAAACTGCCCAGTAGCACTAATGGTTTTCTCTGTTACTGCACATACCCTGCACATACCCATTTTTTGAGCCGGGTAACTTGTGTTACACTATGCGCACAGTACCAGGGGCCCCATGCAGTGCGGCTCCCGGTGCCAGGAAAATTCTGTGCAAAAAAATTGATGAAATTTTTATTATAATCGGTTCGTTTTTGAAAGTTCACTAGTTAAGCTCAAGTCGCCAATATGCTTATTCCAAGAGAAGAAAGAAAGAAGATTCACCAATACCTCTTCCAAGGTATGTAACCATCCAGAGGATTTCTACGTTTCGCCCACCGTTGTTGTTTCGTTTGTCATGAGTTCAACCAGGTTCACCAGTGAAAAATCGACAAGTAACCACCCACCATCCCAAAGATCCAAATCAAAGTGGACCAAGTTCTACCCAGCGCAGATCACCGCCACCACCACCTCCCATAGTCGTTTTCAGTGTCGATATGGTGGGTAGTCCCCGTTTGAACTCCAGCAAATGAACCAAGGTGGACGTACAACCCGATTCACGCGGTATACTAACATTCTAGAGGGTGTTGTTGTTGCTAAGAAGGACTTCAACCAACCAAAGCATGAGGACATTGACACCAGAAACTTGTTCGTCATCAAGGCTTTGCAATCCTTGACCTCCAAGGGTTTCGTCAAGACTCAATTCTCTTGGCAATACTACTACTACACCTTGACTGACGAAGGTGTTGAGTTCTTGAGAACCGAATTGAACATCCCAGAAGGTATCTTGCCATTGACCAGATTGAAGAACGCCCCAGCTGAGAGACCACAAAGAGGTTTCAGAGGCCCAAGAAGAGGTGGTGAGGGTTACAGAAGAAGAGCTCGTGATTAATTTATCGTATAATATTAGCCGTTCGTACGTCGAAAGGCGTCGTGCTCCCTTTGTATACTCTAGTCCTATGGAACAAATAAAACACAAATACATATAATCACTTGTAACATGTAATTTAGACCCCAGCGAAATGGGCCATTTTGATGGTTTTTTCACCTAGAGGTTTTTCTCTGCTTACCAAAAGTTGCCGTCAGTAGCCCTGGCACAGATTCACAAGATATTCTCACTGGTTTACTATGAGGTCCCACTTGGGTCCCCCTCCACTTTGGGATGCCCCGCTGAAGTGTGAAAAATTGTCCACCTTCCCTTTGGTGGGCAAACATGCATTTGGTAACTTTCCCGTTTAGAGCACAATCGATCTTCCCCGTCTAGGTCCAACTAATGGCCCCACCAATTGTCTCTTTGTCACGTGCATGGTTTTCTTCTCCTCTATGCGTGCCCTTTCAACTTCCTTCTTAGTCCTCACTACCAGTCCCACTACCCAACAACAACGCATCGAACTGAGTTGTTTGAGCCGAGTTCCGTGTTGTTTTTGATCTATTCGTTTGTGTGCTCGTTTTCCCTTTCAATTCCCGTCTCCAACCCCGGAGTAGGTATAATTGACACCGTTCTCGTCTCCAAATCAATTCACCATGCCTAGGGACGAATTACCCATGTACCCTACGCCACAACAGGCTGCTTACGTTGTAGGAAGCCCTCCCAACCAACGTAAGCACAGTCAGCCCAAATCCACCACCGCATACAGGCCTCCCAAGCAATACCAGCCCCAACCACAAGGATATCAACAGGCCCCACAACATCACCAGCAACCTCCTCCACAACAATACTACCAGTCCCAACCCACTCCACAACCTCCTGTCCAACACTACAGCGCACCTCCCTCGCAGCCACAGTATGCTCCCACTCCACAACAGTACTACCAGGGCACCCTGCCTCAATCAAGCCAGTTTCCTCATAACGGCGCACCCCAGCAAAGATATGACTATCTGCCTCAGCCTCAGCACCAGGCCCCTCCTCACCTTCAACATCATCATCAATCTCCTCCCCAGGTGCTCCATCACACCACCTCGCCTCCACAGCACATCCAACAACCTCCTCCCCAACAATACGTCCAATCGAGTTCATCTTCGCATCATAAAAAGCCCCCTCCAAGTTCGCCCTCCAATCTGCACTCACAGCTCAACACATCCAAGCACAGGTCCAAGGAAACCTTGGTGCGAGACAATGCTCCGTCAAAGTCCTCATCAAAGCAAAAACTCGAGCATGAATTGAGATCGGTGTTTGACAAGGTCGACACCAACGGCTCTGGCAAAATCTCGGCAAAGGAACTTTCCTCTGCTTTGTTAAATTTCGATAATACCAGATTCCAAGAATCCACCGTATTATTAATGATTAGACTATTCAGCTCTTCCAGCGACTTGGCTTCGGCTCCGTTGAAGAGCTTGAACTTCGACCAATTCGTATCCTTGTGGAAATATTTATCCGCCTACAAAAAGTTGTTTGTCCAGGCTGATACCAATAAATCTGGAGATATCTCCTTCGGTGAGTTCCAGAAGATTTTAGAGCAAATCGGTTACAAACTTAATATCGATTTGGTATTGAACTTATTCCAAAAGTTCGCCAACAAGGAAAGCTATGCTTCCTATGATACTGGCACTGCGGTTGGAAAGTTGAAGTTTGATGCGTTTATCGAATTATTGGTATATTTGAGAAAGCTTACTGATGTATTTAAAAAGTATGATAAGGACTTACTGGGTGTTGCAACTATAAGTTTCGCTGATTTCTTATTCGAAGTCAGCAACTTGTCGTAAAGTCCGATGATCTAACTGTATTTATTATTGAACGGCACAGTACAATTAACAATTAATTATTACAAGCATATTGTAATCGAAGAATTTCTATAGATTATTGTAAGATAAATGGTAGCTTTCCCATAATATATGCCTATATGAAATAACTCTTCCAAAGTACTCCCTCTAAATCTTGCATTTGAGTCTCATTGAATATTTTACTATCCACATTCCATGTATCCTCTCTGTTCTTCTTGAATTTTCCCAATGTTTCTTTAGCTGTTTTACCAACTAATCCAGTAATTCCTGATGATTTCTTGGCTAATGTGGTAAGCACTTGTGGAATCCATTTAGGAGGTGGCGAGGAAAAAGAAAATGCATGCACAAGTGATCCCAATCCTAATGTAGCTCCATGGAGAATCCTAATATCTTCAGTATCCATGTTTTTATAATCTTTGACCTTATACTTCTTTCTGATACTTTCAATGTCTTTCGTGTACGATTTGATACTTTCAGAAATAAATTGATTCATCTCTTCTGGAGGTGATATATGAATCAAACCACTGAACGTAGAAGCTTCTGATTCCCTTATCTCCACATTTTTATGGTAGAGCATCTTATTGGTGAACATAATGATTCTTCTTCTTTGTTCAAAATCAAGTACAAATAAGTTTCTGAAGTAAAAAGTTTCTGTAAACTCACCCATGATAATCGACTGAACAACATTTAAGTCTTCTTGTGTGTAAGATTCAAGCATTAAAACGATTTGTTCAAGGTATTTGCCATTGTATTGAATTTGAGAAACCTTTTTAAACACAGTAATTGGATCAATATCACCAAGTTGACACACTTCCTTGAGATAAATTAACTTATGCAAAAATGGAACAATATATTCCACCACATAAGGTTGCAACATCACACCAACACTTATATTCAATTCTTGTTTTAACCAAGTCAAGATAGTTGTTGCAGCATAAATATAATTTGATCTCAAAGTATCTTGAGGACTTAATCCAATAGTTTCTAGTCTCCAATTCTCCACTTTCTTGAATATCTCAGGGATCTTTTGAAAGAGTTTGCTTTTCTCGTTATCAGTGTATAAAGATAAATTTGATTTGGAGTTACAATCTTGCACAAATTGTTCACCACTTGCAACAGACTCTCCGTAGTATGGGAAAGATAACACTGTCATCAAAAGTCCAATTTCACTTCTGATAGCATCATATCTATGATTGATATTATCCATACAGAAATCTAAAACTTTATCTGGATCCGAAAAGTTCCAAGTAATTGAAGTCATCAATGTTCTGAGATAACTTATTCTAGTAGCTTGTCTACTAACTGAATCTGAGTCCTTATCGATTGAAAAATTTGTGATCACATCAGTGATTTTTGGAAATCTTCTTGTATCAACATGAGATGGTAACCACCAAGAAAAGATGTTCCAGATATTCTTATTGTCGGGAGACAAATCGTTTTCAAATATGTTCAGTAGGAACTTTGAAATGTATGCATCTCTGGCTTCTATCATCAGAGGGTGTAACCATTTTGAACCAAGCAAGATACCGGTAATTAATTCACATATCACTATATGAACACTTTTATCATCTTCAACGTACACCTCACTTATGACTTCTAATATATCTTGAAATGTGAGATTCTTAACGATTTTATTTGATAAGAGAAGTATCAAAGTCGAAGTGAAAAATACATCAATTCCTTGGAAAGCGGAACTTGCATCGTTCTCTGTTATCCACATACGCACAATCTGTAACAACCAAGTTTTGTTGATAATAGCACAACATTCTTCTAGTATTTTTTGGTCTTTCTGAGACAAAGATAATTTATAGACCGGTTCATTCTTATAAACTAAAACTTTTTCATCCCAAAACAACCATCCAACACTAGCTTTATAGTCAATGTAATAATTTGGATTATCTGTATTTTTAAGTTCTTTTTTCCAATTTTCAAAGTAAGACACACCATCCTGAGGGGTGGTGTCAACGTACTTGTAGTCTGAAATAATATTTTCAAGGTCGTAAGCCTTTGACAAATCATATCCAACGCTTTGCAAAAGGTAAACTTGTCCCATAACTCTTGTTAAACCTTTCAAAGCTAATCTTGAAACAGTCGGATGATCAGAAGATGAATGATCAAGCAAGGCTTTGAGAGTTTCCTTGTTCAAATCCATTTGAAGTTCAGTTTGGAGTCCTATCAAAATATTCAAAGTGTTTGTAACAAACTTCCAGTGCGGATTGGTATTATTCATTGAAAGAACATAATCTTCGATCTTTTTAATCTTTTCTTCGAATACTTTTTGTTTCTTTTGCTTTGCCAATTTTATCAATTTGATTTCAAGATCGATGAACTCATCTGGAGGTCTAATCAATTCGATAGCAATTTCATCGATTAAGCACACAGTTGGAGGTATGCTAAAATATTTCGATACATTCTCAAGTAGATTCAGGCTCAAATTTTGAACTTCAATGGAATCAACCTCTTGGCACTCATATAATAACTCAAGATACTTTTGAGCATTGAAATAATCATTATAAAGCTTCGACTTGATTTTTTTAGACGTAAAAATGTTGAGACCACTTTCGATTATCTTTATATTTGAACTTTTAGCGCTCTCCGTAGCCTCATCCAATGGCAGTACAGCTTCTATGCGTTTAATCCTATCGACTTCATTTAATGCCTTATTCAACAACTTGAAGGAGAATTTGATGGTGCTGTTGTAAGTACCTACCACTCTGCTCATTACGTCAGAAAGCAATACTTGCG
This sequence comes from Suhomyces emberorum, assembly GCA_003707835.3. NCBI lineage: Eukaryota > Fungi > Ascomycota > Pichiomycetes > Serinales > Debaryomycetaceae > Suhomyces > Suhomyces emberorum. Next base: position 675,589 of record PPLQ03000007.1, read on the forward strand.
CAGGGGAAGAGATTGAAACATAAGTAGAGAATGATAACTTCACAATATCCTCTAATAACCATTTGTCTAAGGGTGTTTGGGACCTAGCAGTAGAATGAAGGGAAACTCTTAAAGAATGATAGGCTTCGATACGAGCACCAATTGCAATTCTAGTGAATGGTTTGCGAATTTTGTTAATGCTTTGAATTGATCCAACATACCCATAGTGTATCTTTGAATGACTTGTATCGAGCACTCTTTCTCTACCGACATCAGAGAACCAGATATTGATCACATATAGAAGATGCTTAAATAGCTTGGTATTTTCATGAAAATTTGCAATCAAAAATTTACATATAGCATGCAAACTGCGACCAATAAAGTGGTGGGTCTTATGTAACTTCAAATACATCTCATTTGATTTTCTTGTTTCAATATCATCACCAAAATAATAGTTGGAAGTGTACAATTTTCTTTCTCTGAAAGTTGAGGAAGGATTAACCAGCGAAACGTCCATATCATCGATCTGTGGTGAGGATGATTTTTCCTCTTTCTCGCCCTCTGGACTTGTTGTTCCAGAGGCAGAATTCATACTAGCAACGGAGTCCGTCTGTGTGATGTCCGTTTCCTTGTGATCGACAACTTTGGTTACATCTTCTTCAGCTTCCTCAGAACCTTCGAATGCTTCAATTTCCAAATATTCGGCACTTAAACTGTCTACTATCTTTTGCAAATTGTCTGAGATATCCATCTCAACATCATCTTCTTTGCTTGCCTTAGCTTGCCTTATATGGTTCAACAACTTCAACCTTTCTTCAATCGATTCATTGACATGATCCAACTTTGGGATATCTTCATCAAAAGAAGGATCTAATAAGTAAGAAATACCACTCAAACAATATCCTATGTATAACAAATTAGTTCTGATTTCATCCGCCAATTGAATTGATCCACCATTTCGGGTTTCTGCTTTAAATTTTTTCATTAAAGTCTGGATATTAGATAATGTTTTTATGACATGATCATCGAAGAACTGCAAAGCAAATTGAACTTCGTTAGAAGTTGGAATGAACCAATCAAATGTGGTATTTTCTTTATCAAACCTACTTTGGTCAAATTGGAATGCACCCCAACATTTTTCGGTGATTCCTTCGGTTGCTTTATAAAGAGGAGATATTAAACGATTTTCTTTCAACCTTATTTTTGTAAGACCTTGCAAGACTTGATTAGCCATATAAGAACTTGTAAATATTACGGGGCCCTTGATTTTCTCCATCAAATAGAAAGAAATCTCAGTCAACTCCCTTTTCATTCCTAACAACTCGCTTCCAGCATTTCCAATACATTCATTCAATATCACAATATTCCAGAACAAATTCTGATCTCTTGGTAGAATGTCAATACCTGTTCTTGATTTTCCTGCCCCTTCTTCAATTTCTTCTTTTATTTTCTCAATTAACTTAGGAGCATATAATTTGAACTTTCTTGGATCTCTCTTGATGATTCCACCGCATATTTCAGCGGTGACATCTGCAATTGTATGGTAAGTATTTTCGAATATAAATTCGAAGAAGTCTTTTTGAAAAGCTTCAAAAATGTCATCAGAAAATGATTCGAGAAGTACATAAATGAACTTTGGGATTGAAGTAACTAAATCTCTCTCAATACCCTCTGTCTTGGATGGATCTGGTAAATTCTCAAATAAGCTGAAAAATCTTTGGTTTAAGGATTTGATCAAAGACTTGAATGCAGATGTAGATGACTTTAATGCATTAAGCTCCATTTCTTGGTCAATTTCAAATGAAAAACTTTCGTCTATCACTTTATCCTGGTTTAAATATAACTTTCTTTGAAGATACTCCAAATGTGCACTAGTGAATTCAATTGATAACGTGGGATCTCCTTCTCCTTCAGTCAAATCATAGAATGGGACAAAATTAGCTACTGAAGAAAATGCATCAAGGGTGTGGATTGTCTTTTCGAGGTCATTTGAATCGATTCCTGGTAATGCCAAACTCAAGAGTCTCACAAGATGTACTCTATAGACAGGTGTGGAAGCAAAATATCTGGCCAAAGGTTCGATAGATCTTAATGCCATGATCACTCTGTGCGTAGAGATTACACCCTCTAAAGATTCATAGATCTCTGGCAAGATACTCTCTAAGACCATTTCTGGATTGAGATATGCGAGTAATTGTAACGAGTTCAAATAATCTTCAGTTGCAGAAGCTTTCTTCGAATGTAAACCGATTTTCACAATTGGTAAAAACATCGATACAAAGCGATCAACAATCTCTCTATTCAACTTTATTTGTTTCGGTAAGTCACTTAAAGTGGAGTTGACTTCTTTTTCAGAGCAATATCTTTTATGAAACTGATAAATCAAACTAGAAATTAATTTTGATATTGGACGGGACCATTCACCGTTGTTTGATGGACGAACGTAACTTTGAATGGCATTTAAAAGTGTTGAAATGTGATCCATTATTCCACCTTTTTTAAGGCAAGTGTCACCCATCATGGAATACACTAAAGATGATGAAAATCCGTGGAAGAATTTTGTCTTCATAGATGCATATTTATCAATCATGATACTCAAGCTGTTCAATAAGGTATTGATCATGTACTCGATTTGTTGCTTGGTATAAATACCATACTCGCCTATGGTGGAGTCTAAGTTGCATTGGGGTTCTTCACAGATTGTCTGTAATGCAGTGATGGTGAAAAAACCTAAACGTGATGTTATTTGAGAATCAAACCCTGGGGATTTATTAAGTTTTCCCCAGATATAGAAGAATGAGGAGATATAATAGCGTATATCTTTTGGGTCTTGAGGCCCTTGACTGGTGAACCTAACAGGTAATAATGACATGCAAGAAAAAACTAAAGATGCATTTGAAATTGAGGTTTTGCTTCCTAATTTCGAGTAAATTTGTGGTAAGGCATCACCATCAAAGAATTGTGATGCTTTTGAGGCCAAGCTTAAAAGCTGTTTTAAGTCCTTTTGCTCAAGTAGATCTAAGGTGGAATCGATAGATGGAAAATGATGTGCTATGGAATTGTACATATCTTTCCAGGGTAAAGCCAATCCCTGGTTTCTCAACAAGTAAGTTTCCTTTGTTAATGCTTCGAATGTCTTCACATAAATCTTCAAATTCAAATGTTGTCCCCTAGCTAAAGCCAAGGCGTAGTATACTCTGGCAAGAGAAATTCTGAGTGAAATAGGCATGTCGTGCTTCATTTTCAACCATACCAACAATTCTTGGGTCCAGGTTTTCACGTTCACGATAGAAGCAGATTTAGGGGACTTTTTGTGTTGACTGGTTGAACCACCCTCATCTTGGAACGCTTCATCGTCACCTTGTTCATCATCGTCATCATCATCTTCGCTATCGGACTCGTCGTATAAATAATCCGGACTGTCTTCATCGTAGTTGGTCTCGACAGAAGAGCCCATTTCAAACATGTTGGTTTCCAAGGCCACATCCACTTCGTCTCCTTCACTCAAACACTTCAATGCAGCCAAATCACTGGCACTGATGGAAAATGCCCCGGTAAGATCAAGGGTCTTTATTGCTATGTACAAATGTGAAACAATGTGTCCCAAGAATTTGGCCAGGTCTTTGGGACTTTCGATGGGATATGGAAGCATTCGAGGCAAATCAAGGGTCCTGGGGTATCTCCGAGCAAAAAACTTGGAATTGGGGTCAAGTTGAAGCTTTTGGAGCTGCGTAGGGTCCTCAGGGTAGTCCAAGTGATAATGACGCTCACGATTGCCTTCAATGGTATTATACGAGGGTCTTCTTCTCATAGGCTCTCTCCTGAACGAGGCATGTTGAGCACTATTAGGAGTGAATGATCTTGGAACCTCTTCGACATCGTTGGTTCCCATGGTATACCGAGGGGAAAATGTCGGAATCTCCTGGCCATTGGCTGGATCTGGAGTAGTTATTTTGCAGTTTTGTGTGTCATTCTTATGACCGTCGGGCATTGTGTTGAAGAGTCCTGAGTTGACTCTGCTGTATGGTATTTGAAGTGACTAAGTCTCTTTTATCTTGAGGTTGCCACTAAACACTCTCACGTGATGCTTAGCCAATATGAGTATTTGCAAAGTAATAGGTAGACCGAAAGAGGGAATTGTCCGAAAACACCGCCGCATAGATCTGATGAGATGGATAGATTATTTGGCACCATCAGAAGCGAGTTTTCCTACTCCAAAGCATACCAATTCCACTACTTTATGCTCATCGGGGTTTTTGGAAATGAGGCACGTGACCCCACACCACAACAGTCCAGCCTGTTGTCCAGGAATTCGGTGGTATGACGTCGACCACAGTGTAGGGTATGCCAAGGTCTGGTGTTCCAATAAGCAGATCAATGCTCTTGTGGTGCTATTAGCCCCTGTACTAGCTCCGATGTGCTTTAACCATCTTAGGGTTATGCGCCCTGCGTCGTTCTGACGTAATCGATTGCAATTGCAAACTTGTAGCGATTATGACCTCTTGTCAACGACAACAAGATGATTCGGGGCAATTGGGTCCATACCCCAACGCTGCAAGGCCTTTCAGCCTTTCGGTCGTTTTCCAGAAGGTTCTCCCATCGAATTTCCCGTTCTTGCTATTGTCCACCAACCACTGAAAGATGAGGACAGCCAACTACACCACATGAATAATTTGAAGATCAAACGAAGATTCCCAGCAATAACATCAACATCTCTCCGGTCGATAATCCCCATATTGCTTAACTGCAGCACCGAAGAATTGACATGCTGATTCCCCTGCTATTGCAACCTTGACATTGCTTTGGAAGTGGGTGGGTGGGACACGACCGCAAAATTCTCATCGCTTCCATGATAAAATTTCCAGAATTAATCTGTTCTTTTCAGAGAGTAAAGTATCATGTCTGTTTCATCATCTAAAGCTAAGAGAGAAGCCAAGAGATTGGAAAGAGAAGCCGCTAAGGCTGCTGCTGGTAAGGCCACCAAGAAGACCAAGAAGCAAGCCGCCAAGGATGCTGAAGAAGATGTCGTTGAAGACGCAGCTACTCAAATTGCAAAATTGAAGATGCAAACTGATGAGTACGGTTTATCTGACAGAGTCACCACCGGTGTTTTGGAATCGCTTGTCACCTCCAGAGATATCAAGATTTCCTCCCTTTCATTGTTGTTCCACGGTAAGGTTTTGATCCAAGACTCCACTTTGGAACTTAACTACGGTCGTAGATATGGTTTGTTAGGTGAAAACGGTTGTGGTAAGTCCACCCTTTTGAAGTCATTGGCTGCCAGAGAATTCCCTGTCCCAGATCACATCGATGTTTACTTGTTGAATGAGCCTGCTGAGCCAACTGAATACTCTGCCTTGGAATACGTTGTCAGAGAAGCTGAAGCTGAAATGAAGCGTTTGGAAGACTTGGTTGAAGAAATCATTGTTAAGGAAGGTCCAGAATCCCCAACTTTGGAAGGTATTTACGAAAAGATTGACGAAATGGACCCATCTACCTTCGAATCCAGAGCTGCTGTTATCTTGACCGGTTTGGGTTTCAACTCCGTCACCATCAAGAAGATGACCAAAGACATGTCTGGTGGTTGGAGAATGAGAGTTGCCTTGGCCAAGGCCTTGTTCGTCAAGCCAACCTTGTTGTTGTTGGATGACCCAACTGCTCACTTGGATTTAGCTGCTTGTGTTTGGTTGGAAGAATACTTGAAGAGATTCGACAGAATGTTGATCTTGGTTTCCCACTCTCAAGATTTCTTGAACGGTGTCTGTTCTAACATGATTGATATGAGATTGAAGAAGTTGCAATTGTATGGTGGTAACTACGACTCTTACCTTAAGACCAGAGTTGAATTGGAAACCAACCAAATGAAACAATACAATAAACAACAAGAAGAAATCGCTCATATCAAGAAATTCATTGCATCTGCTGGTACTTATGCTAACTTGGTCAAGCAAGCCAAATCCAGACAAAAGATTTTGGACAAGATGGAGGCTGATGGTTTGATCGAACCAGTCGTTCCAGACAAGGTCTTCTCCTTCAGATTCCCAGATGTTGAAAAGTTGCCACCACCAGTTTTGGCATTCGACGACATGTCCTTCTCTTACTCTGGTAAGCCAGAAGACAACTTATACGAGCACTTGGATATTGGTATTGATATGGATTCCAGAGTTGCTTTGGTTGGTCCAAACGGTGTGGGTAAGTCCACCTTATTGAACTTGTTCAGAGGTAAGTTGCAACCTCAAACAGGAAGAGTTATTCAACATACTCACATCAAGTTAGGTGTTTACTCCCAACACTCGGCTGAACAATTGGACTTGACCAAGAGTCCTTTGGAATTCGTCCGTGACAAGTTCTCCAGCATTTCTCAAGATTACCAATACTGGAGACAACAATTGGGAAGATATGGTTTGACCGGTGAAGGTCAAACTTCCGTCATGGCTACCTTGTCTGAAGGTCAAAGATCCAGAGTTGTCTTTGCTTTGCTTGCTTTGGAAGCTCCAAACTTGATCTTGTTGGATGAACCTACTAACGGTCTTGACTTGGCTACTATCGATTCCTTGGCTGAAGCCATCAACGAATTCAACGGTGGTGTTGTTATCGTTTCCCACGATTTCAGATTGCTTGACAAGGTTGCAAAGGACATTTTCGTTATTGAAAACAAGACTGCCACCAGATGGGAGGGTTCTATTTTGGACTACAAGAAGGCTTTGGCTCAAGATGTTGTGCTTTAAGCGTGTATAGTATTTAATTTATATCATCTTATAGTTTAGCGTAGGGAAAGTATAGACAGCTTCGGCTTCGAGATTCAGAACAATTCATACTTCTGGTCTACTGAATAGACATCTAAATTCTTACATATGTAATGTAAAAAAAACTTGATCTTGCAATTTCAAAAAATGGACGAGTCCGGAGTCGAACCGGAGACCTTTCGCATGCTAAGCGAACGCGCTACCAACTACGCCACACGCCCTGGTAAAGAAATGGTCCCTAGCGGGATCGAACCGCTGATCTCGGCGTTATTAGCACCACGCCTTAACCAACTGGGCCAAGGGACCTTTCTATGAATGGATGGGCATAGCTGTAGTTAATACAATATTGAATTTAGATGGTAATATTCTGACATATAAGCCTACTTTTCCCTATTTTTCCCAATTTAAGGGTTTTATCTCTTTTTATATCTAAAGGTGTATGAAAATCTTCCAAACAGCTCCAATTGTAGGTAAGTGACACCACAACATTTTTATGGAATTAACCTGTGATTACGATATCCTGTAAAATTTACTCTTTTCTGTAAAGTTTAGCATTTTTTTCAAATTATCGACCTGCAAAAAATGGAAACAATTCCAGGAAATCTTCATTCCATTTAATAGCAACTACATAAATACATAGAAATAGAATGTAATAACAATGTTCGCCCTTGTTTGTTAAGCAAATTAACTATCTTCCACTATGATATTTTAGGCCCAAGTCACGTGATCAGATATCAAGGACTTCACAGATTACGAACACCCCAATACAAAGTTAGACGGAGATGCATTCCGACGATCCTTTACCCTTGATTGAAAGGCCACGGCCTTATGAGGAGCCTGTGGATGATGATGACAGACCCCAGACAATGTTCAACTCTCCATACATGGAATATTATGGATACGCAGTACTTGGGTACACTTGGCTTTTATTCATGATTACTTGTAATACATTGTTTGAATGCTGGAGATATGTGCTAGCACCCATGAAAAACTCATTAGAAGCTTCAACAAGACAGAGGTACTTAAAGCTTGAGCAGGTATTTCTTACCATCGACAAGTATGTGCTTAGTCTTTGGTGTATCTACGTAATTGCGTGGTGGTGGTCATTTATCTCTTGGTGGGGCATCAAACTTTTCAGACATTCAAAAGGGTCCCAAGGAGACGACTGATGGCCAATTTTGGCAAATAAGCTCCGTTAACAAACTATTTTTGCTCAGTTTATTGATGTGTCCATGTGTGAGTCCATACCGTAATTCTCGACCTTGAATAGAACCGGCACTGTTTCTCGACCTTCGGTCACGTCGGTCACTTGGTAAGAATCGCAAATGTATATTAGTGTATATTAGAATAAAGCTATGATGTTTCAGCACATCTACGATCAGTCATTGACGACCGTCTTCGCCCCTGGCCTTGGTCCATTCTGCATCTCCTGATTGTCTACCTTTGACCGAGCTATGTGACTTTGTAGCTTCCGAGGTGAGAACGTATAGTTTCTGCTCCACTTTGTAAGGAAGAAGCACGTCTTGGTACAATTGTAAAAGGGACTTCTCAGTTACGGCTGTCGGTGTGCCTCGGTGATTGGTGGCATATTCGACGATTTTGGCATTGTTCACCGTTTCCACTACTTTCGTGATGATAGAACGTGAGGAGACGACGGTGAGAATATCAATTTGGGCAGATTTCGGCACGTATTTATGAGTGAGGTCGATGGCGTAATAGTCGTTGACCCCAATTACAATACTCATTTTCTTGCCCCAGTTTTTGGCGTAGATATGGGGCTCATCGAACGATGCTTCACAGGGATCAAGATGAACCCATCGCTGGAGTCCCACCGAGTAGTACTCACACCATACGTGGTCTTCCTTATTCCAGACGTACCGCAACCGGTTTGGTTCCGGGATCAATGCATGAAGGATGAGAAGGAAACAATTGACCCATTCTCCGCATCTGCCCAGGCGAGTCCGAAGCAACGCCACCGGGTTATTGATACGAGGAAACTGCACCAGGGTGGAACACGCATTACACCGATAGTTTTCCACGATGGAAACATCATCTGGGTTTTCTGCCTGGCGGAATGGACTGGCACCGGTGCCAATAATGTGGTCATCTGTGTCACACTGAGGACATTTGGGACGGGTGACCCAAGTGAAGAACTTGTGCTTGAAGTAGTGAAGAACCTCCTGCACCAAGTAATCTTCGGATACAAGAGGTGAATCGGCACCAGCTGCCGATTCCCGGGCCTCCACCCCTTGGTAGATGGCCCCGAGATCAATTGTGTCCAACACAGCTTCAGTGGCCTGGGGATCGTTGTGTTTCCACGAGTTGACGAGATTCAAGATTGAGTTGGCGAAATTGGCATCTTCCTGCGTCCGAGAGAGGATCTGCCTCTTTTTCATGCCCTTCTTCAAGCACTCAAGTGCATATGCTGCGATGATCCGATTGGCAAGGTTGCCATAGTCCTGCTGTAATGACATGGCTGCTGATTGAGAATTTGGGGCACTTGGAGTTAGTAGGATAAGATCACGTGGCAAGATCTAAACAAGGGTTAATTGCTTTTCCATGTTGGTGTAGGGTACACGTTAATAGGGTTCAGTGGTTTTCTTTTTGGCAATTTGACCTTTTTGGCGTTTGGATTTTGGTTGTTTTTTGGCAAATTAGCGTATTAGCATATGAGCATATTAGCACACGAGCATATTGACAATTTGGCAAGTTGCCATTTTCTCCCACTTTGCACTTTGCACTTTGCACTTTGCATTTTCAACTCTGTCACATTAAGGGTTTCCATCTCACTTTAACAGTTACATCTCACTTTAAAGTTCCATGTCACCTTTAACAGTTTCCATCTCACTTTCCTTTTGGGGTCACTTTGTCACTTTACACTTTACACTTTACACTCGTTTGAGCTACCTTCCACTTTGCACTTTATGCCTTACGCTCCACCGTTTCCTACATAGCATTTTTCGCACTCGCTTTTGTAGTCCCTGTTCCAAATTGTCAGTTTTTCACCTTCGATTTGGGTGTTTTTTCCGCACCTGCCCCCAATTTGCTGCTCGCCCCCACCTTCCCAATCGGTAGGATAGATAGGAAGGCCACCACATACCACCGATAAACCGGGCTAATCTTATCAGATTCGTTGCCTTGGGCCGAGCACAACTGACCCTATTGTTGAAGCCCTGATGGCCATATCCCAAACGGCCGCCACACGTGATCCCAGGATAGCGTTTCCAGCCAACCATTGCTTGGCTGTGGTAGTTGTCAAACCATCTGGCGTTTTCCCCGGCATCTGGCCAACATGGCCCCCCACCACGTCAACTTTCCTATTCCACTATGGTTTGTTCTGGTGGGGGATTTTTCAGTGCGCATGTCTGGGAGTCCGTCGATCCCACAGTCTACAGTTGCCCGAGGAGTGGGATGATCTTATTTTGCGGTGGCATGTGGATTGTTCCATCAAATCAGCACCATCTGGCGGTGTTAAGGCGGCGTGCCGCTGGCGGTGGCATTTCCACCGCACGCATCCGAGTCAAATTCGCATTGTTCGTTTTGGGCCGATTGTCCCTTTGTAGATGGTATCGCCATATCTCCATACCGCCGTATCCATACCGCCGTATCCATATCGCCATGCTACCATGCCACCAGCGTTACCGCCATTCCACCATTCCACCATCCCATCGGCCATACCGCCATACCGCCATATCGCCATACCGCCAAATGCCATCAGTGTAGTATTTCTTTATTCATTCCAGCTGAAATGCACGGCGATGTTTGTCAACCTTCCGCCCAGAATCCGCTGGGCCTGTGATGGTAATGCACACCACCTTGTTCTCGCTATTCCCTCTCTTCCCTCTTCCCTCTCTTCCCTATTCCACCTTCTAACCTCCCCTGCTTGAAACATCAGACTGATGTCTGATGCTGTACACACACCTTCGTTATAACCGCAATGGTGCCGTATCATACCCCACTTGTCTTCGCTAGCGATAGGCGGTAGTTTAGGCCTGCCACCACCAAGCCCATTTGAACTATAACCCGTTTTCTCTTTTTTGGTACAGTTGGAATCCCTGACTCCCACCGTCCCAATGGGGCAATGCCCCGGTAAACATCGGCACTTCCAAACCCCCACGCCAGCGCAAAGCACCACAAACTCCGCAAGAGTCACAAGAGTCACAAGCACAGGCATCGCTAGCACCACAACCATCACTAGCACTACACACCAAAATCCATCACAACCCCTTGATGACCTCCTCCTTCCGCATATCCCCATATTTGGCCTCCCACCGACAATCTGTCAAACGGGGAATGCGCAGGTCGCTCCCCTCCAGATACCGATAGATAACAGTGCCGTTACGTAACTACCACCACAACAGCCACGAACGGCCCATCCGCTGGCCAAATCAGGAACACCCGTTGGGCTAAGCCGAGTGCAACCCCAAACTTCCCGGGTAATCCATCTGCTGACGTCAGCACACCGGGCCCGCTCACGTAACCCTGATAACCTGTGGCACAAAGCCGTTGGAACTGAAAAAAAATTTTCTAATCTTTATCAAGTGGATTTCCACCACTATCTTTTATCGATCTTGAATTGCCAGCTATTCCGAGTCTTTCGTTTTCTGGAGTCATATCTTGCTAGTGCTCTCCGTGTCTCGAGACCCCGATCCGCATTTCCTTTGTGCCCAGCACCAGTTTGTTTCTCCTGTGTTTTTCCCTATAGATAAGGACAGATAGCGAGATAGTGCATCACCCCGAGTCCCTTTATCCTTTTTCATCCCTTTTCCACCTTTCGACCCCCCCAAAGCAGGCGTACCGTCCCTTGCCTTCCATACCTTCTACCCTGGACCCATCATGAGCGAGATCCAACACCGTCTTCCCCCAGTCCACCCCCAACCTACCAACGGCCTTCATGCCGCTCCAACGGCCCCCGGCCCCACCCCCAATGGAACGCCATCGGCCCCCAAGTCCGTCACCCTGCCTCCAGAAAAAGTTCCTCTGGCCCAATACCCCAGTCCTCCCACCTCCCAGCCTCCTTCGGCCTCCTCACTGAACCCTGTGCATCCCAATGCAAAGACAACCACCCACGTCAACAATGGCACCACCACCACCAAATCCAACATCACCAGTCCTGTTTGTCGCAACTGTAAGACCCAGACCACTCCATTATGGAGAAGAGACGAAACAGGCCAGGTGTTGTGTAATGCCTGTGGTCTTTTCCTCAAGCTTCATGGCCGTCCTAGACCTATTTCCTTGAAGACAGACACCATCAAGTCCAGAAACAGAATTAAACAACAACCCCTGGGCTCCAACACCACAGCAAACTCATCAAAGAGCTCCTCGGGCCCAAACACCCCAGAGTTGAAGTCCAAGGATTCCAAAGAGAAAAAGTCTCCCAAGTCCAAAAAACCAAAATCGGGCACCGCTGACTTGACTCCTTTGTTGCCTGCTGCTGGCCTGGCTCCTTCAGTCACTGCTTCAGCTTCTGTATCTGGTGTTTCCACTCCTACTGGCTTGCGCAATGCCACCACCCCATCAGCTGCAGCCACTGCTTCTGGAGCCTTCATCCACCCCATCAGCAATACTTTCCACCATCACCACCATCACCATCATTTGCCTCCTCACTTGACTCCAAATAATCCCCCTCAAGTGCCAGGCTTATCAAACCACCACCACCAACATATTGTCCAACCATTACATTACCCTTCATCCACTCCTACCCAGTTTGCTCCTGGATTACAACGTATCACTTCTCCCTTGCTTCTCTCCACAACATCATCTGTCTCCAACACCAGAGACTCCGAGAAGTTGAACCCAGTTCACGCAGCTGCCGGTGCATTGGAAAATATGTCTAATGAACTCGGTCCAAGTGCTACATTCAAGAGTGGAGGTACCAATGTTACTGGAGTTTCTTTGATGAACAAATCAAGATCAACAGAAATAAAAAGGGAGTCGTCTTCTCCTTCAATATTCTCTACTCCTTCATCAGCTCTTGGTGGAGCTCACTACACAAGTGCAGGAACTAATCAACCTCCAAAGTTACCAGCTCTTGGTGCTTCTCCTTCATTTGGTCCTCAGTTCCATTTATCTTCCCTGCAACATTCCCAAACATCCACGCCAGCAATTTCTCAGGTCCAGTCCCCAGAACAAACACATGCCGTGGTCCCATCTAATGGTACATCCCTTCCACCAATTAATCAAGCATCTGATAAGACTTCATTGCCTCACTTCCAAGGTGGCTTCAACTATGCCAACCAATCCGGTGCCCAATCAGGTCAATCTAACTATGGTGGCTACAACAATGAAAAGAGGCCCAACTCTAATGATTCAAATGATGGTAAGGGTGGTGCTTCTGGATCAGGATCAGGATCAGGATCAGGTCCGGGAGCTGGTGCAGGAGGTTCTGACCGTTCAGGAAATGCTCATGAGATTACTCTTTTGAAAACAAGAATTTCTGAACTTGAACTAGTTAATGACTTATACAGAACTAGAATTATGGAGTTGGAAGCCATGGAGCAAGCTGCCAGATTGAGAGAAAACTCAATGAGAAAGAGATTGGATGAAGTCTTGAACTTGAATAACGGTCAATCTCAATTTTCGGCTGGCACTAACCAAGCATACTCTTCTTCAACTCCAGCACCACCAGCTAGTGCACCTACCACTTCTGCATCTACCCCATCGGTTGTTGTACCATCTAATCCAACAAGCGTTCCAACTTCTGCTGGTTCTGCCTTGCCACACCCTACAGGTCACCCATTCCAACATGGAATTCCCCAAGCTTCAGGCCAGCACTCTATTCATCATCCAGTACTTCCTTCAATCAGACAAGTCCCTTCATCTATTCCCTCCTCTACAGGAACCGGTATTACATTACCTGCACTCAAAAGAGAACATGATGATGGAACACCAGGTTATGGGGATGATGACTCCAAAAAACCCAAATTGGGTTGATTATGATTCGATGAGAAAGTTCAGGCTAGAGTTTTATTAGAGATTGGTGGTACTACCAAAGTTAATTTAAGGATTATGATATAAAAATTATTATTTATTTAGATAGGTTTCTGTACATTACATGCGCAATAAAAGTAAGAATAGAGAGAAAATTCTTCCAAATTAGGTACGAACATCTGGTTCATCTTTACCCAAGAATTCCTTGAATTTCAACAATTCCAAAACGAATTTGACTTCGTCAGCTAAGTATTGATCAACCTTTTGAGAGTATGTGGACTTGTCGCCAGAATACTTCTCCAAGTATAATCTGACAGTGGCACCAGAGGAACCAGTACCAGATAATCTAACGATGAAACGTAAGCCTTCTTTGAATCTAATGAAAAGACCTTGGTTCTTGGAAACACTTCCATCCAAGTCAGTGTAAGAAAAGTTATCAGCTTCTTCAATGACATATCCTGGAGCTAACTCATCTCCCTTCTTCTTGGTGTTGACGATTTCGCTCAATAACTCAATGACCTTATTGGCTCCTTCAGTTGGGACTTCTTCAAAATCGTATCTGGTGAAGAAGGTTCTTCCATACTTCTCCCAGAAAGAGTTTTGAACAATCTCAATAGAAGTTGGAGAGTCTGGATGCTTTTGATGGTAGTCGGCCAAAACGTTTAACCAAGCAACAATGGCCCACAAACCATCCTTTTCTCTGATATGGTTGGAACCTGTACCGAAAGATTCTTCTCCACAAATACTCAATTTCTTAGCATCGAACAAGGAGCAGAAAAACTTCCAACCAGTTGGAACCTCATAAACTTCAAGACCCTTGGCCTTGGCAACTAAGTCAATGGCACCAGAAGTAGGCATTGATCTAGCTAATCCGTAAACACCTTGTTTCTTGAAGTATGGAATAGAGTCGGCGTATTCAGCAATGATGGCAACAGAGTCACCAGGAGAAACGAAAGTTCCTGCACCGTAGATCATATTTCTATCACCGTCACCATCAGAAGCAGCACCAAAAGCGATGCCTTCTTTGTCAACTCTTTCAACCAAGGTGTGAGCATATGTCAAGTTAGGATCTGGGTGTAAGCCACCAAAGTCTTCCAAAGGAGTAAAATTTTGGATGGAGTCTTCGGACAAACCCAATTCCTCCACGAGGATCTTGTAACCGTAAGGGCCAGTAATACCGTTCAATGCATCAAATAACACCTTGAAGCCATCAGACTTTTCAATGAAAGATTTGATGAGAGGGAAGTCGAAGATTTCCTTCAACATGATGACGTAGTCTTCGACTGGGTCAATGATTTCGACTTCAATTGGACCAGCTTGCACGGTTCCTACGGTGTTGATGTCAATATCGTCCAATTGAATCAACTTGTAGTGGGTCAATTTGGTGGAGACTTCATAAATTTTGTCAGTGACGGATTCTGGGGCTGGACCACCGTTACCCAAGTTGTACTTGATACCCAAATCATTCTTTGGGCCACCTGGGTTGTGACTAGCTGTCAAAATGATACCTCCAGTAGCGTTTCTGATACGGATCACGTTGGAGGTGGCTGGGGTGGAAAGGAAACCCTTTTGACCCACGATAAGCTTCTTGACACCGTTACCGGCGGCGATTCTGGCGATCAATTGGATGACATGATCGTTGTAGTATCTACCATCACCACCCACAACAAGGGTGGCACCTTCGGCACCCTCTGGGATAGCGTCCAAGATAGCCTGGATGAAGTTTTCGGTGTAGTGCTGTTGCTTGAACACAGAGACTTTCTTTCTCAATCCGGAAGTACCAGGCTTCTGGTCCTGGAATGGGGTTGTGCTGACGGTTTCAATGGAAAAAGACATGGTTGGTGGTCAACTAGTGGGGAAGTGAAGAGAAGACGTCAAAACCTTTACGCGGAGCAGGTAGTATGACGAAGATGGGCAGGGTTCAATTGGTACAATTGGATTAGCAGGGGGACGGGAGCAATTGAAACAATTGGCGACGTCTGTGGAAAATGAAAAATGGCACAAACTTCCACTCAGCTGAAAGTGGAGACTTTATATACCAGTGGGGAAACGAAGGTAATTTGGTGGACGCCATGCCCCACCGCAACATCACCACACCACGAGAGGTCGTGCCCCGGAAAGGCTGGGGCAAGGGCATGCAGGGAAGCCGGAGATGATCACTACAATCAGATGGAAGGGTATATGATTGTCAAGGCCGGAACCAGCTCCAATAACAGTAGGATGTAGACAATGGTGGACATGGACAAGTTACAGCGGAAACTGGACGATGGAAGTCCAATTTGTTTGGTTTTAGCGGGGGATAATTTGCGGCGTGGACCTTCTAGAAGGAAGCGGAAGTTCCGAATTCGAGAGGTCGGACATGCCAACATGACGATATTCGACCGCCAAAAGTCTACAGTTTGTGGAGGATAAATACTTTACACTATCGTTGGATTACTCGGTCCTTAGCTCGAGATTTCCTAAGTTAGAGCTTACGAATCGATAGGAACCCCAACAGATCCGTCGCACCAGGACAGTAATTAGTTTTCGAAGAACTCCTAAAGTGCCACGATAAATACCATACGACTGCACCACAAGCGGCTTTATTGCATGTTATAGGGACTCTTCTGGTAAGTAGCACGTTTGATGGCCCGCTGCCTATACTGATGGCGTGGTGGAGGCCGGGCGATACCGAAGATGGGGAATGGCCAAGAGCCAGTGGTGCAACTAGTGGTTGGTGGGATTTGTGGGGTGGATTGAGGGGAACAGGTGATTTGGAAATTCGCAGCTTTGGATGTCCGTGACATGATGCTGGTGGGGTGATATATGTTGGAGACTCAGGGGTGGAGACGGCGTATTATTGGCCGATCTGGGTCCTGTATACAACCGGAAAGAATACTGGAGGAGGGGTGATCGGGGACCAAATAGTCTAAGGTGGGGCGGACTTTGTTGGGTGGGGAACGGATCGCGATACCGCATAATGTGGGGTGGAAACTGCAAGTGCTGGTTATAAGGAAGTCTTGGTATTACCTTCGATACCATTTAGTTGATGTTCCAAGTAAATGAATCTCATCTAGATATTTTTCTCTCTTGGTTACCTTGAGTCGTTTGGAAGATTCTCATCATCGATTATATCCTAAAAAATTAGCGCTGAAGCTGCTTTTCCGAGCTACTAACCCGTCAGTCATATCTTCGCATTCAAATACATTACGTTTACTTCTCTACAAATTTGTCTAGAACTGTATGCTTGTAATTGAGAAAAAAAATCTCTCTGCTGATTTTTTAGTTTATAAGGTACATGTGGTAGGTCATCCTCATGATAAAAGTTACTATAACGTTTCGTATGTAATTCTTACCAAGCGATTTTGGCAAGAGGACTTGTAGGATACTTTCTATTCAAAAGCTTTCTCAACTCATCATACCCAAGTACTGCAACACCGAAACCAATGGAAATAAAGTAGTATTTCACTGGAACAATTCCTGACCCCAAAGTGCGTTGGATCCCAGGAATGTAGTTGATGATGAAGGTCACACCAAAAGCAAGCGGCATAACGATGAATAAACGGAAGTTTTTGAATGGGGACTGCTGGAACATACTCAAGTATCTTGTTCTGAAAGCCATCAAATTGAAGAGTTGCATGATTACCAAGTTGTTGAAGTAAATAGAAGATGCAGTATTAATGTGCTCCAGCACTCTGGGAATATCGTTGTATGATCCATAAGATAAAGAAAGTTTGCTGAAAAAGACACCTTTGCTTTGTAGATATATGAATCCCAATAACATTGAGGTAAAAGTGTAAAATGTACCAATAGTGAAATAAGAATGAAGAAACAATTTGAAGTCAACCAATCTTTCTTTGGTGACACTTCTTGGCTTCTTCTTCAATAAATTTTTCTCGTCTTTCTCGTATGCTAACATCATTGCACCCATACAATCAGTAACACAACAGATGATAATCATACAAAATGATGACAACATTTGAGGCATACCGAAGATCACACTTAACAAAACGGGCCAAAGCTCTGCATAGGTACCAGCAGGTAATAAATACCCGATGGTTTTCCTTAAATTTTCAAAAACTAGTCTTCCGTACTTTAAAGCTTCGATAATACTAAAGAATAAATGGTCTTCATTATCTCCATCCATCAAAATTAAATCAGCTGCCTCTTTTGCTATATCAGAGGCACTAATAATGGAAATACCAACATCAGCCTGTTTTAAAGAAGGTGCATCATTGATTCCATCACCTGTCATACCAATCACTTGCTTGTACTTTTGAAATTGCTTAATGATCAAGAGTTTCTGCTCTGGTGTAGTTCTGGTGAAGACAAGTTCATTGTATCTAATCAAAGATTGCCATTGATGTTCATTTATATGTTTCAATTGAGGACCAGTAATTGAAATTGCCCGAGAATCTTCTTCATCTGATTCGTCTGGAGAATAATCTAGATCATCTACTGAATCAACCTTTTCTGTTGTCACAATTCCACATTGTTGAGCGATTGATATACCTGTCAATTCGAAGTCTCCAGTAATCATAATGATTTTGATTCCAGCTTCTCTCAAGGTTTTGATAACTTTATCGATGTCCTTTCTTGGAGGATCCTCGATACCAAGTAAGCCGACTAAAATTAATTCTTCTTTTACCGATTCTCTGATAACTTGAACTGATTCCAACTTATCTGATAAGTTCAAAGATTCCTTTGGAATTAGTTTTGAACATAACATCACAACTCTCTTTCCTTTTCTAGACCAGTGGTTTTGGATATTTTGAATACGTTCCTTGTATTCCTCAGTCATTGGGGTCAAAGTATTATTTGACTCCAAGCTTAACCCACAGTTTTCCAATAAAATATCTGGGGCACCTTTCACAGTTAATAAGTATTCACTTTCATAATCAATACAATCCGAATTGAACCCAATATCATTCCAAATAGCAGCTTCATTTGTTAGCGGTTCCAACAAGGTTGCCATGTATTTTTCTTTGGAATTAAATGCCACTTCAAACAGCTTATTCCATCTTTTTTTTATGGCTTCAGCAGATCCACTCATATCATGAGCGAATTGGAGAACGGCACGGTCCGTTGCATTACCATTGGATGCCTTCAGATTAACAATAGCTGCTTCATTACAGAGAGAGGCAATAGTCATCAAATGCAAGTCAACTGGTTTAGTACTGTCAATTTCCTTATTTTCCAATACATTTGAACCTTCACATACATCTGTAACAACCATAGCATTCTTGGTTAAAGTTCCAGTTTTGTCAAATGATAAAACACTGATAGAACCCAAAGTTTCAACCACAGACAATGATTTACACAAGATTTTATTCTTTCTCATTTCATTAGCAGTGATGATCAAACAGGTGGTTAACGCAATAGGCAAGCCTTCCGGAATAAATGCCACTGCCACCGACACGATGTCGACAATTAAAGTTGGAACATCGATCCAATTAGGATAGCTGTGACGCAACCAAGCTGCCCAAAGGATGACCACCAAGACAACCAAAGAAACAATGATTGTAGAGGTTAATGCCACAAACCTAAGGATTTCCCATTGCAAAGGTGTCAATCCTTTTTTAGGCTTTGAGGTCAACTTTGCAATACTACCGAAGATAGTTTCATCACCAGTAGCTACCACAATACCACGACCAGATCCATTAACTCCAAAGGTACCTTGCATTGCAATACTGTTACACTCCAAGTAGTTTGTCTTCTCGGGGTCACTGTTAGCGCTGGCAGGAATAGGGTTTGATTCACCGGTCAATATGGATCTATCGAAGGATAAGTCAGGGGATGCTTGAGTTATTCTTATATCTGCGGGAATCTTGTCTCCAGCAGCGAAAAGCACAAGATCACCAGGTACCAAGTCTTTAGACTCGATTTTCAACGTTTGACCATTTCTGATAACCATAGTCTCTGTGGAAATCATGTTGTGAATGGAGTCCATCACACGAGAGGAGGAGAAGTCTTGAAAAAAGTTAAACAAAGCCTGGGCTAAGAATACCACGAATAAGATGATACCAAGAATCAAGTTTGCAATAGCAGGGGGCTCTCCTAAAGGTTTCCATGAGATGCAACACAACACACCACCAGCCACAAGCAAAAGTCCAAAACCACCAAAAAAATTCATAAAGATCTTTTTAAGCAAACCAGAAGGGGGTTTAGATTGAAGATTTGCTCCATACTGCTTGAAAGCTATGTTCCACTGGGAGTCTGATATACCAGAGACTTCACTGGTATGAAAACGAGATGTGATTGAATCCAATGGAGCAGTATGGAAATCCACCAGAGTGAATTTACTGGGTCCAGTGTCGGAGTCCAATTTGGCCAGCTGTTCAAGCTCATTCTCCACCTTATGGGAAATAGTTTTGAAAATACCAGGAATTACGGTTTCGGGTTGTGGCTTTTCGTTGATGGTAAATATGGTGTTTTTACTTTCACGACTATGAATTGAAAACCGTCTTTTCTTATGACGCATTCCTGTTTGGCCCCGTTCCAAGTCTTGTTCATCGAAGCGAATTTTCTCCTCGGTGAAGACAGCAGAGCTGTAGTCATCGTATTTACTCACCGACTCTGAGTAGGTAGATTCTGGGCGCATGAGGGAAGTGAGTTTTGAGAAGGTCGCAGGATTTGTCTTTTAAACTTGGGTGGTATGAGAGCTTTATACCACAAATCAATTGAGGTAAATTGGAGAGACTCACAACAAAAATCAGCGGAACACTAAGGCCCCATCATCGGCCAGTTAGGGATATTGGTAGATAGATTACTAGTACGTACGGCAAACCATTATCTAAACAATTAATTAGGGTTTTTTCTGGCTGGGAGGAGCGAAAAATTATTTGGCCATAGCCCTTCGTTGGTGCACACATTCGGGACGATTAGCTTAAATGAGGTGAGCAAGTACGGCAGCAATGCATGGATATAGAGGAGAAGGCCTTAGTAGCATTCTTATTGGAGAAGAAATAGGATGGGAGACGATGAGGGAATTCTTTCATTGGTAGTTGTGTGATTTGGTATTGGAACTTTGAGTGCGATTCAAGTTGCGGCTGCAAAATTGAGTTATTTTGGAAATCCCTCAGGACACAAACTTGATGCGCCTATGACGTCGGTGGGGTTGTGATTTACAAAAACTCAAAAACCACTAATGTGTTTTTCTACGACCACCGTGATTTATAGTGGTAATTGGTACAGTTTCATTTCCTGCAAATGTTTTGGGAGGTGTGATTGAGTCCATCCATAACCAGGCTGATGCTATGAAGATGCTAAATTACTTGGACAAGACAATTTACCTCGATACGGCGATTGAGTTTCACTCAATACAGTGCGGTATTAATCCATGTGGTGTTGGATCTGTCAGGAAATCGGCAAGTAAGCATTGTTCTAACTATTGTTCTACCTTGTGTAGAACGAGTAAAATTAATGTTGCCGCAGTTCTATTGCCGCAAACGGCTGGGTTTCATACTGTGAACAGAAGGTTGAGTTGCATTATTGGTCATCTCCAGACATCTCCAGACATTCTCCTGCAACCCCACCTTGCGCGGGTACGCTTTTATTACACCATGTGATGTGAGGGATACGTTTCCTGTCAGCCTACCAAGGGATTCAAAACGATTTCAATTCACACAATGAAAGGTCATGTATTGTGAGTTATTCTATGCTCCAGTTGAGATATAATGTCCATATACTATCTCCACAGAGAAACGGAACGATATGTGCGGTTTCACTCCTTCTATAGTTGTTCCTGCACCCTTCCTGTAAAAAGTGATTGCATGTTAGCTGAGGAACTACTAGTGTCTTGTGATTGAGATGGTGAAAGTATCTCATTGCGTCATTTAGTGGGTTGCAATTTACATTTAAACTTTTGGCACCCCTTGATAGAAGAGTAAACATTGGCCAAAAGATCGAGTTTAGTTACAATCAAATAATCCCAACACACCATATATATTAGATTATTCAAATCAATAGTCCTTGTGAGCCATTAAATATGCTACCTCAATTGATTCTCAATAAACTTCTAGGATTCTGCAGATCCATCACTCATTGATGCCAAATAATTTGCTCATCACGGTGATATTATTGTAAGACAAAATGTACTGTTTGCCTTGCCCTTAAATAATGATTTATTAACCGCGTATTTGACAAGATTGAAACTGTATCAGCTACTCCAATTTAATTAGCAAGTTCGATTAGAGTTACTCCAAGCCCCTACCTGGGGTCACATCCCAATTTGGATAGAACTCTTTAAAGCCAGTCTCAAGAATCACAGAGTCTCCTCGCATATAGACAGTTTGCGGTGCCGTGTTCCTTGCAACCGAACATTTATCTTGAAGATCCACAATAGGATATTCGTACAATATTTTTAACTTCGTTTGTAATTCGTCTTCAAACCAAGAGTCAGTAAAGGTGGGTAATTCATATTTCACCTCACTGTATGGCATACATTGGTAATCTCCTACATTTTCCCAGAACGTTGATGAACGGGAAGACTTCTTTAAACCACCAAAATACTCTGTTCTGATCTTACCAATTAAAATATCCTTGTTAGATACCGGATCATGAAGAAACCCATTCCAGCTGTTAAACAACCGTTTATGGAAATAACTCTCACCTTGCTCTACCCTTAATTCATACTGTGTATTCAATTCCCATGGCCATTCTTGGAAGCATACAACTCCACGTATATCACTAAGATATTGACAATTTTCATGATTTGGTTCTACATCTCCCCTTGTGATAATGAAAGCTATCGTGTTATTTCCTTCAGTTCTTGGTATAAGTTCAAGATGAATGATAGCCTCTGTACGACAAGAATAAAATTCAGTTGAAAATACAAACCCAAAGTATTTACCAGATAAAACAGTTAGCTTTTGTTTCCCTTGAAAATTATCCCTGTCTACATCTTTCAACTCGGACTCAAAGTAAGGTTGTTTCCCATGAAAAGTGGAGCAGAAGCAGAAGTCTAGAATTAGACAGATTAAAATGTATACGATCTTCATTTATGATTGATAGACTGAAATTTCAAGTAAAATTTCCTCATTTGTAGGATTTTCATGGCTATTTCTATCATGTGCCTTTGTTGAGGTGAATTAATCTAGGTTTGAACAAAAATATAAAGTCGAACTTAAGCCTTTATTTCACAATAAAAAAGCATTTGATCAGAAGATAATCATAAGGTTATTTTAGCTGTGAAGCAGATAATCAGAACGATTTCATGACCGTTTGAATCCTATGAGTCATGTTGAAATTGGAGAGAAATCAATAGGAGGTACCAAGGCTTAGTCGAATATTACCATGTGTCAACCTTGATCAATAAGGTCGATCATCATATTTTCATTAAATTGACACAACTGTTGAAAACACACATTCTGTAATCAATTTAGTTTTGCCAGTTGATTTCACTGTCATTTTAATCTACTTGGAGACTTGGAGGTTCCCTAGTTATGGGGTTTTGATATAAAACTCTATTGAATACATACTTGTTTAAACAATAATATCTTCATATGTTGTATACATTCTCGCCGAGTATTTATCAAAATCGCCGAGTATTCATCCAGTAAATCCCTGAATTCAATTTCAAGTTGGTCAAGTTTCTTTCAGATGTTGTCCGTATCCCAATCAAGTAAATATCATCCTATTTGAATCCGCTTCTAATAATCAATGCCTCTTTCTCTGTAAAAATTGATTGCAGAGGCAAGTTCCTGGAAACTGAGCATTTATCTTTGGGATTAACATCTGGATCATTGTGCACATCGTCCAAGATTGTTTTCAATTCTTTTCCTGATTGATTCCTGATAAAAGTTGCCAATTCGTATCTTACCTCACTGAATGGCATGCACTGATAACGTCCATTTAATGTCCAGCTAACAAATGAACTGGAGTAATTTGCTAAGCCTTCGAAATTCGGTACTTTGATTATTCCAATAACAATATCTTCATTAGATAATGGATCATGAAGGATTCCAATCAAACTAGTATACTCTGCACGATCGACAATCTCACTATCAATTACTTTCACCAGTAGCTCATACTGTACATCCAAAGCCCATGGCCAAATTTTGACGCATTTAACACTCCCTTCAGCATCTAGAAATTTACAGTTTTTATGAATTGATATTGTATTTCTTCCGCTGACAGTGAAAGTTATTACGTTGTCACCATCAGTTCTTGGTTCAAGTGCAAGGTTTATATAAGCATCATTGGGTTGAAAATCAAACTTAGTTATAAATTGAAATCCAGTATCTTCACCTGCTAGAACGGTCAATTTTTGTTTACCTTCCACGTATCTAAATTTCTCATCTTCATCCAACTTGGACTGGAAGAAAGGTATATGCTTCCCGAAAGAGAAGCGTAAAATAAAAAAGAATAAAATATATGAAGTCTTCATCTTTGTTTGCTGCAAAGAAACATTCAGTGTTTACTCCTTATTTATAAAACATTGAAGGCTAATTCTTTCTCAGTATGTGTTAATTTCTAATCATAACTAGATGTTCGAGATCGGACTTACCTGAAAAGGATCTCGAACGCTCTTTACTAATGTACGAAATTTCAAAAAAAATTTACCACTTGGAAAACAAAAATTTATTTTAGCTATGAAGCATTTTGTGGACCTATTTCATGAGACACTACTTGGTGCCATATGGGTACTGATGAAGTTAAGGAAAACCAGTTGTAAGAATGTACACTTCCTGCTCTTGGCGAATTTCCCCATATAAATCTTGAATAATGAGGCTGATTAATGTTTTAAAGTAAGCACACAGGAAACCTAATGAAAGAAGTTGTGATTTCGCGATCGTTCCTTTCTACTTGAAGTATGCGATAAGAATTTTTATGGAAAATCATTTTTTTATTGGATACAAACTGTTCACGTTAAGATACCTTAGTGGTATATTTCAATAAGAGACTAAATATTCGCGAAGGACGTTGAAACTGAAATTTCAAAATTTTGAGTGGATTTCCTGATTCACATTCCCGAGATGATTCGATTGGTATCTCACAGCTCTCCACTTTCACGCCAAGGATTGGAATATTCGAACCCGTTTTCAAAAATTACAGATTCTCCCTCGACAGTATACCTTTGGTTAGCTTTTTTTTGTGCTACTGAGCATACATCATTATAATCAATCCCTGGAAATGAATACGCTCCAACTAAATGAGCTGTTAGTCTTTTGTGGGTCAGCTTTTCAGTAAAAGTTGTTAAACCATACTTCACCTTACTGTATGGCATACACCTGTATAATGCATTAGGGAAAGGTCCAGTCATTAGCCAGCGATCAAAGGTCCTGATTCGCGGGTTTAAACCAAATGACCAGTACTTTACGTCGATTGTCCCAATCACTATCTCTTCATTACCTATGGGATCGAAAAGAGCACCAAGCCAAGTAGAGTACATCTTCCCATCGATTTGACGGGTTCCATTTTCGTAAACTCGTAGTTCATACTTTACATTAACCTCCCATTGCCAACTTTGCTTGCATGTGATACCCCTTCTATCCTCTTGACAATTTGGGTGATCAGACTTTGCTTCTCGTTCCACAAAAAATGTTAATGTTGGTTCACCATAAATTTTTGGTTCTAGCCCTATATAGATAGGAATTAATAAGTGAAATTCAGTCAAGAATTGAGGTCCTGTATAGATATCCGATATAACGGTAATCTCTTGTGATCCTAACACATAAATGTCGTCCTCATTGTAATCCAACTCAGCCTGGAAGTAAGGAATTGGGTGGGATTTCGAAGCAAGAGAGAAAGGGTCGAAAATCAACAAAATCAAAAAGTATAAAAGTTTCATTTTCGGATTAATCAAAGAATCCACAGTAACTGGTAAGAATTTATACTACTTATTTAGGGATCTCTAGTTATTTTTTTAACATACCACAATTTAAAACTGTCAATTTTTTACCGCCATATCTTGAATAAAACGTATTGCCATTTGTTTAGGAATGACAAAAATATAAGACGACCTTTTTAATTATAAAAAACTTTATTCATAAGATAGTTAGAAATTTAATTTTGCTTTTAACCTTTCTGGAATGAATTCAGACCACTTTACATGGGGCAAGTTCTGCGTGAAATACGGCATTCATGAAGTCGTAATTTCTAAAATTGTTTCAGATCTACTGTATTTATGTGATTGCTTATGGCATATATAATAAAATGTCGACTATGAAGAGATATGTTTCTCGTATTCTCAAAATAACCATGTAAATGTACTTGCTTACGAACTTCAATACCTCTATTTAATCAAAACAATAACTGCTGATACACAGTTGATTTCCTGATAGATTCTGCTTGGATATGCGATATGAAGCAAAGTGATGCCAAGGGTTTTTACTAATCGTCGATTTATAAAGCTGTTTTGTCAGGCTCGAGGTAGTGATATCAATAAATAGTTATCAATTTCATGGTGTACGTAAAGTGAAAAAAGTTATCAATAAAAATTAAGGCAAAAAGGCCAGAATGAATCCTTTTCCTTCAGGGTAGTCTTAGAAATCGTGGAATCTTTTTAAATGCTAATGAAACCATTTGAGACAATTCGTAGAGTCCTCTGTGTATTTCGCACCTTACGAAAACCATTGTTAGAGTCACCACTATAACTTGAAGAATTCAGAAATATGCTAAGCCATATAGTGCTGATTACTCATATTGAGAATAAATTCGACTTATTTATCTCAGATGTTTCCTAATTGAGCCATATGTATATTAAACCCTTTCACCAAAATTATGTTAACATAATTAAACAATTTCTGAGTTCCACAAAGATCTCAAAAGTCACAGATCATCATATTTCTTAATGAAATTTGAGCGATCTTTCTTATACCTTTTATGATGTTGAGCTCAACCACTCCTGAATATTCTGTAACCACGTACATATACCTCATTGCAGGTTTTCTTTTATAAAATTGTTTTCAGTGAAACTCAATTCAGTCAGATGATTATAATATGACATTAAGAGATATGACTGTAATATATAATTTCAGGAAGGCGTTCTTTTAGGACGAGTTGCATAAATCTTGTAGGGTCTCAATACTTGAAATTGAATTCCAACCTATGTTAGGCACCTCGCCATATAATTTGGATGTGGAAACAGAACTTCTTGCTCTAAAAGCAAAGAATATGCAGAAAATGAGAAGGGTTGAATCGTCAAGTTATTCTAAAAATTTATCTCTAGGATTCGAGTCTACTTCCAGAGGGATTGTTTATACTTGATCGTTGAGCAATGATTTCTGAAATAACCTTTGCAGGCAAGAATATTACCCAGAAATCCAAAAATTGATCACCCAATGATTTACTATAACTGATATGCAAAAAGTATGCATTGGAAATACAATGTCGTGATAGGACTCTATACAAGTTGGTTTAAACTAGAGTGTAGTAACTATTCAATTGTGCGATTACGTAACCCATCAACATAAGGAAAATTTCATTTTTGATTTTGAAAGCCCTCCTCTGTACCCCGTCTTCGACTAGAGAGAGCACCCTTCATAATGCAATCCTACAAAACTGACTTCTTAGATCTTGCCTTGGAATCTAACGCACTCAAGTTTGGTTCTTTCATCTTGAAATCCGGAAGAGAGTCACCATACTTCTTCAACTTGGGTTACTTCAATACTGGTAAGTTGTTGTCCACTTTGGCTTCTTCTTACGCAAAGGCCATCATCAATTCGGGCCTTAAGTTCGACGTTTTGTTTGGTCCTGCTTACAAGGGTATTCCTTTGGCTGCTATCACCGTGGCAAAGTTGGCCGAATTGGATCCAGAAAACTACGCCAACGTAGGATACTCTTTCAATAGAAAGGAAAAAAAGGACCACGGAGAAGGTGGATCTATAGTTGGTTGCGAGTTGGCTGACAAGAAGATCTTAATTATTGATGATGTTATGACCGCCGGTACTGCCATCAACGAAGCCTTTGAAATCATTGCTGGAGAAAAGGGAACTGTGGTTGGCTGTATCATTGCCTTGGATAGACAAGAAACCACCAAGGATTCTGATAATTCTGCCACCCAAGCCGTATCTGCTCGTTACGGTATTCCTGTGGTTTCTATTGTGTCGTTGACCGACATTGTCGACCACTTGAAGGACAAGATTACTCCAGCAGAAGTTGAGGCCATTCAAGCCTACAGAAGCAAATACGCTCCAAAATAGATTATATATTAATATTTTACACGTTTGACGTAGCTATTAACCTCTGATTTTCATGACCTTTTTCTTTGGTTGCTTAGGGGCCACTGGTGCTTTGTACTGGGGCTCTTCCGGTTCTGGATCGTAGATAGACTTTGTCATAGGATGTTTAAGAGTAAAGTTTGAGTGTACTGGTACGATGTTGTTCATTTTAAAACCTTTAACCAACGGGATTTCTTCAGGCAGGAAGCCCTGTTCAAATTCAGGTGGAAGAGCGATTCCACTCTTTGGACCGATGCTGGCCAATGTAGTAGGATGATCCTTCAAGTATGCCGCTATGGTGTTCAATAAAGTTCTCTTGTTTTGAAATCTGGCATCAATCACCTTTCCTCCGGCTTTGCTATCCTTGATCATCACCCTGACCCTACCTGGGTTTCCAAAATCTTGAGGATGTGTTTTGTCCAACTCCAAGAGGACAGGCAAGTTCAACGATCTGCAGGCATCACTGATAGTCTTTGCCAATGGATTGAAAACTGCGTTTTTCTCGCTGACTCTTCTACCTTGCTTGTGCGATCTTTGTGCATCAAAGTAGCATGGATAGATTACTTGAAAACGTTGTAATTCTTCTTTTTCTTCTTGAGAAAATGCGTTGGAGTCCACGATATCACGTTGGTTGACCTTTTGATGGTTGGGGATATTTGAGGGAACTTGTGAAGGTGTTGGGAATGCAGGAAGGCCTTGATCCTGAGACCTGACCACCAGGGGTTGAGGTCTCAAAGGGGCGACGGGTGTGTTCAAAGAGGGATCAAACTCCGCAATGTCCATATCCATGTTGTCGATATCATCATCAACTTCCTCTAATGTTGGCTTTTTCGACATGATGAAGGAAGTACACTAAGTGGAGAAAGAGTTGAGGAAATCAAAAAAATCGACGATTAATAGTCGATCACGTGCACAAGATTACCAAGTGGTTTCACTCCATATTCAACCCCAATTAAGTAAAAAGAGTGGCCAATGGTAGTGGCCAATGGTAGTGGCAGTGTCTTTCATCTGGAACAAGAGAAATTGAGATGGTATCGATCCTAGAAGATTTGGGCTTTTTTCGAAGTTTTCGGCAGTTTTCGGATTGAAATATCGCAGAGCGGGAAAATGGGTTTTAGGTAGGTTCATCATCTATAATAGAAGATCAGTACCATGTAGCGAAACAAAGAGGATTCTAGAGCTGGATCTATTCTAGAGTTGGATAGATTCTAGTACCTCTAGCTGTTGCTACAGATGGAGCCTGTGTTCAGTTTTCGAGATCTGGAGTTTTGTGTTACAGTTCGATTATCACTCCATCATCACCAAAAAAACCCACCGAAAAAGAAGCATTTACAAGAAAACCTACCGAAAGAGAAGAATTTACAAGAAAACCCGGTAAGCAATGCTACGTTGCATTCTACGGTTGTTAGACGCCGTTGTTCTGTAGAACCGTGTCCATGCATCGTAACTCACACTGACACTTTAAGTCGTGTGATTTGGCCGAAGGTTTTTAGATTATATTCAATCGCACAAATCGGGAAATATCCGCTATGGCTTCCACACTAATATCTCATTAGGTGTGGCCGATTTCCTCTTATCGACTCTCTGATAACACCGATTCCTCCATCCGCATAAGTCACCACAGAGGAATTTTTCATAGACAGTTGCACTAACTGGCTCCATTCGTGAGCAGTGTCTTCGTACATCCACCACCGTAGAATGTCTAACCACATAGAAATCGCTACTTATCAGAATCGATGTAACCTTACCAGAATCGGTCAACTAATGGAGATGCCTAGCAATTTAACATCCTCCACAGTTATTTGTTCTCATGCGCATTTCGCATAGCATATGAATTCAAACACCGCAACAAACTCCATCCACCCCACCACCAACACCGCTAATCTTGAAGATCACCTTCCCCTGGCAAATAATATCCGTAGTGGGCACTCCAGGATCACAACCATCTACCGGTAAATTGTGGCCTGTGGAAGCGAAAGGTAAAGATCTAGCTTCACGTGACGGACAGGTGAAGATATCGCTAATCCACAGTATTATCTGGGAGCAAGATGACAAATATCCCTTCTACTTCGCAGGTATTACAGGACTATATCAATATCATCAACACTCCTCGCAAGTCTACGCCCATCCCCGAGTCTAGCCCCGCATCCACACCCCAAACTGCTCGTTCTAGTCATCCCGATATCCAGTATTTTCAGAGAGTCAAGGCGAAAAACCACTTCACCTATCACAAGTCCAAGCTTAATGGAAAGCTAGTGGACAAAATTCAGTCCAAGATGACGGTGTTCGATCCCTATAACCATGAGCAACTATTGGCTCGGTTGGCTACGTTCAAGCCCATGAGCTGGAACGTGCCAGGCCAAAACCTGGAGCTTAATGAACTCAAGTGTGCCAGAAATGGATGGAAATGCTTGTCATTTTCCATCACCAATAACTCAAAAAACCACTTGTTGTGCACAAACTGCAACAAACAACTCATCCTAAAATTCGACGAGCCTACCAGATCCACCACCACCCAGTTCCCCTTCGAGGAAGAGGTAGAACCAGACAACTACGCCGAGTTGGAACATTTGCTCAAGGAAAAATATATCGTGCAAGTGGTCAGTGAGGGCCACAGTTCTTCATGCTCTTGGAGAAACTTCGAAACCCCGCTTGAAGGAATATACTATTTGAGACCTTACATAAACATAACAAACGAGTTGTTGATTAATGATTATCTTAAGAACTTGAAAAACCTCATCGACAACTGGATCGTGTTATCTGAATTCAAGGAATTTTTTATCGATTCGTTTCTCTCGGCAAATATAGACACTAACTTCTTGATAATATCAAACCAATGGCTTTTACAGAGATATTTCAGAGATAACAAGGAAAATTTATCAATATTGCTTGGTGTGGTGCCCCAATGGATTTATGTGTTTTCTATGCTAGGCTGGTCTTTGAATGTGGAAACATTTTCGGATCAAGTCATTTTGTTGCTCATTTGCAATAAATGTAACCAAAGAATGATCCTCAACTTGGAAAAGCATTCCTCCATAAATGTGGGTCAAATGCATGCACAATCTGCACCAAATCATCCAGCAAACTCGGCAAGTACGAACCATCATGATTTCGCTTCCCCCGAACCATACCTTCATTTGTCTTCATCGAAAATTCTCACTCCATGTATATACCCCATCACCAATCCCAAACTTCAAGCATTTCAGGATGATGCCATGGAAGAATCTTTAAAGTTCAATCCATTCACCGACCACAAAAGCTGGTGCTGTAATATTAATAGCATGACAACTTCTGACACTCATTCAAACCTACAAGTTTATCAATATTTTCAAGAGATGTTGCTTTCTTCAAAACCTCACATAGGCCCAAGTGGTGAATACTTGAATGTAGATGAGGATATAATTATGGAAAATGTGGCATCGGTTGGTAAAAGAAGAAACTCTTTTGATATTAATGATGGGCTTGATAGGTTAAACAAATTAAGAAAGCTATACCTTCTTGATGAGCAAAAATAATTGTGTATTATATACTTAATAGATCTGGACTGTAAAATTAAGAATTAAAATCAACTGTATATTAAAAAGTCAATGCAACTGGGGTTGAATTAGATAATTTCTACAATCATTACGTGTGATATTAATTTTGTTCCTATGCCATGTCGAATTCTTGAGCTTGCTCTAAGGCACGTGGCGATTCACTGAAATCAAGGATCTCAATATATGCTTCATCTTCTCCTTGACTGTTAACACGTTGAACGGCAGCTATACACCTCTTGTAATTGATGCTGACTTGCCAAATATTCCCAGACACATCGTTGAGTAAATCCCTTGAAAACTTTCCTTTCTTGGTATCCCATAACTTAAGCATACGTTCGCTGCCACTAACTATTCTTAGTCCATCATGTTTGAAACAAGTAATTGAGTTTGAATGGCCCTCGAGTTTATGATAATTTTCACCTGTTTTTGGATCCCATATACGAAGAGAAGTATCCGCAGCTCCAGAAACCAAGATACCATCAACTAATTCAACTAGACCGACAAGTGACGTGTGTCCCTCTAAGGTATTTACTAGCTTACCAAGTTCGAAGTTCCACACATTAATCGTGTGGTCCATAGATGCAGAATAGCATAATTTCGTTTCAAAGTCCATGGCAATTGAGTAGACCTTATCACTATGTTCAGAAAGCACATACTTACAGGATCCATTATCAAGTAGATCCCAAACTCTGACAGTTGAGTCATATGATCCTGATATTATAATGTTTCCATATCCTGTAATTGTTCTTACTGCTTGGGTATGTCCAGATAATATGGCGATAAGATATGGATTATCAACTTCATTACAATCAAACGGTTCTTTATCTTCCAGATCATTCTCTTCACCTTCTTCACTCAATGGTAATTTCCAAACATGGATATTGTAGTCTCTAGAACCAGTAATAAGTAGTGGGAATTTGGGAAATGTTATGTCTTCACCATTCTCGTCTTTTCCGATCACCGTTGGATGTATTATGTCCAAGCACCGGATTGTAGAAGTGTGTCCACGGAAAATATGAGTACATCTTCCAGTCTTGATGTTCCAAAGTCGAATAGTTCTATCGGTAGCGCCTGTCACTAAAGTGTTACCAGTATACTTTAATGCCCAGACACCACCTTCATGACCTTCTAGAACCTTCAATAACTTTCCTGTTTTCGTACTATAGATATTGATGGGTCGATCATCTATACCAGTTATAATCTTATCATCATCATGTTGCAAACATGTGACCACTTTGCTGCTAGGACATTTGACACTGATTCTTTTAGGTTTATAGGAGGGTTTCATCCAACGGTTGTAAATAATACATCTCTTTTTGTAGAGTACTTGTGCAAGATTGAACTGATTGATATCAGAGCTCCATTCATGAAGATTTTCTTCAGGGTTCAGAAGTTCTTCCTCTATGACTTTATCACTTGTGATTAATTTATCCTTTTTAAGAAGGTTGGTCCAAATGTTAGTATTGTTTATGATTTTCGACCAACTTTTGCAAACTCTTGAAATAGAAAGTAAAGTTTTGTAATCTAGATATGATAAAATTTTGTAAGTCAATTCCAAGGGTAAATTACTTATTAAGTCCCTCCTCAAACTATTATCGATAATCCCATTGAGAGAACTTAATGATGAACGATTAACATTTTGTAAAAGTTTGAATATTAAATGGTTTTGATTCCTATCGGTCAAATAATTGGAAATGTTGAGCATCATCTCGATTAATTCACCCTGGGTAGAGGGTGGAGCCAACTGTGATTCAATAGGGTTATAGGGAGGCTTGCCATTTTCGCCAGAAACTGGAGAAGCAATGGGAGAAGGAAGAGGTAATTGTTGCGGCTCAAAGTCTGGTGGTGTTGGGGATGGGGAGTTTGGAGTACGAGGGTTTGCTGAACTAACAGATGACGCCACATGAATGGCAGACTGACCAATAACGTTGGTATTTATAGTGGTTTCACCACATGTTTCGCCACATGTACCAGATGAAGGACATCCTGGTTTGTTACAGCTAGTTAATCCGATGGTGCTAACATTTCCTCCTTCATTGGTCGTTAATCTCCTTTTTGGGGGATGCACTAGCCCATCACGTTCTCTTATAACTGGAACAATAGAGCTTTGGCTGTTGCAGTCAGTATCAGAAATGATCATGTCATCGGCAGACTCTGTACTCTCTTTTTCACATGTAGAGCTTTCATTCGCAATATCATTAGCGTTTCGGAACCTTTTTCGATTTTCCCTGACTTCAGTTTTAATAGAGAGTTTTCTGTATTCATTTTGAAGCCATACATCACAAAGTTTGCCATTAAGATTCTCTGGTTCAAACTCAAACTTTGCCACAGACTCTTGAAGAGGGAACAACTGTGGTACCTTACCTCTGGATATAGGTTTCAGCATCTCAGAGTTTGCGTTTGTTATCTGGTATAAAGGAAAAGGGGATGAATTTAACACTCTTATCACCAACCAGGGTTATTCTGGTGTCAAAAACTCGTCTGCTAATATTTGTTGATGAAGGGCAGACGAGGAAGTTAACTTTTCGAAGGAACAGCCTCAATACCACGACGGGATGAATTTGGTTTATAATACACGTGTATTTTGATGTTTGTGCTCGAGAGATCCGATGTCTCCTGATATTTAAAGCCTTTTTCAAGTATAAGGCTCGACTGGGGGTAAGTTGATATCTCCTGTATCGATAAAGTAAAATCTGTTGGCCACGACATGCTCACAATAAGCGAAATGTCGCGATTCCACAACCCCACAGGTTGCAGAGCCATGAGAGTCCACAAAACACATTTGGGAACAAGTATTATGGTTCACTGAGTAAATATTACGGTAGATTGAATATAGAGAGTTAGTTAGCTAACATCTATATAGTCTATTATATACTTACTAGATTCGACAGCCATCTTTGCAAACACTTAATCCCGAGAATATTCCGTTATCTAGTCTAAAAAATTAGTGCAAAAATAGGTAACTATGAGCAGTTGATATTACGTGTTCCAAATACCATCATAGGAAACACGATGAACAGCTAAAACTTCAATACCGTGTTCTTGTAAGCGTGAAAATTCTAAAGGTGTTTTTGTCCAAGTGCAGTGAATTCTTTTTTGGAATTTTCAAGTATAAGAGATTTGAGGTCAGACATGAAACTGTGGGATGAAATACAACATTCCACAGCTGACGGATTACTTATTTAAGTATCGGTTTATCTATTAAGATATATATCATGATTAATTTGTTTAAAAATAGTTTCTGATAAGCAGTAATCTAGACAAAATCATCGCTTAGCAGTGTGCGGTGAATTTCACTACACTATTAGATGTTGTTGATCATGATACCTGGGTTACCAGGCACAGCACCATCAACGATCTTACCGGTGACAGTAATCTTGACAGGCTCACCAGTGAATACATTGACACCATCGGTGGAACCGTTGTCGAACTCAATGATTTCCATGTCTTCAACCTTGATGGAGTAGGTGGCTCTTTGGATGTTTGCTTGAACAGCTCTCAAAACCTCAGTTTCACTGAAGGTGAGCTTTCTGTTGAAAACAGTGGATGGGTCTTCGGTAGATAAACGTTGTTTCAAAACAGAGATGAATGGCATGGCACGCTTCATATCCTTACCAACCTTCTCCTTGATGACCTTGTTGTCATCCAAAGATTGACTTTCGTACAATTGACGGACGATTTCAATGTAGTTGTCTTGCCATTCAGGGAAAGACTTGGAGACATACATAGTCAACTTAGCAGGCTTAGTAACATCAACATCGGATGGCTTTCCTCCCTTCTTCTTCTTCAAAACATTAGCTTCAGCCTCACGGATAGATCTAGCCAAGTCACGAACGTAAGCGAGAGAATCCAAAACAGACTTAGAGACTTCCTTGTTAGCTCTTGGGAACTTAGCGTTTTGAACAGATCCAGCGTTACCTAAAACTTCACGGTATAAGTATTCAGCGAAGTGAGGAGCAATTGGAGCCAACATAAGAGCTTGAGCTTCGATATATCTAAGGACGAGGTCACGGTGCATACCAATGCTTGAAACAGAGTCACGGTAGTAGTCTCTAGCAGTTTGGAAATCGAACAAACCAGTCTTCAAAGCAGCCTTGTAGTTGGTTGCATCGTAGTTGTGGTAAGTTTGCTCAATCAAGTCATTCATCTCGTTCTCGAAGGCTTGGTCGAAGAAAGAGTCAAGAGGACCAGTTCTCAAGGTATCCTTGGTCTTAACAATTTCCTCACACCATTCCTTGAAAGTGGTTAATCTCAAAATGGCAGCATTAGCGTTAGCTTCATCGAAGTTGGCATCCTCAACAGTGTCACCAGCATCAGCCAATGCAATTCTAGAGGCATCAGCACCGAACTTCTTGACGATTTGTTCTAAAGTCAAGAAGTTACCAGTGGACTTGGACATCTTGGCATTGTTCAACATCAAGTGACCGTTAGCACGAATACCTTGTGGCCAGTATTGTTTAGGGAACAATGCAACATGGGAATAGATGAAGAAAGTCAAGTGGTTAGGAATTAAATCTTTACCCGAGACTCTAACATCAAGAGGGTAGAAGTATTCAAATTCTCTTCTGAGTTGCTTCAATTGCTCAATAGGAATATCAGATTTAACGTCATCACGTCTGGTGAAAATGTAATCGAACACTTCATCGGTCATTTGCTCTGGCTTGATATCGAACTTACCCGCAACCTTACCATAGTAATCAGAATGAAGGTAGTGGGCAATAGTGTAGTATGCCATGTAAACGGTGGAATCAGACAAGGATTCAACCAAGTACTTTTGGTCCCATGGTAATCTGGTACCTAAACCGAAGTTTCTGGTTACAGCCCAGTTCTTCAACCAGTCAAGAACACCTTCGAAACCATGTCTAGTTTCCTTGGAAAAGGTTTGCATGTTGGCCAAACACTCCAAAGCTTCGGCTTTCCAAGATTCTTCACCGTAATCGATGTACCATTGGTCTTCCAAGGAGACAATACACTCATCACCAGATCTAGAAATAACGACACCTTCAGGTTCATTGTAGACAAATGCGTCCCCAGATTCGACCAAGTCATTCTTGACCTTTGGCTTAGCAACCTCGACCTTTTCACCAGCGTATTTGCCAATCTTCATAATACCATTGTAGAAACCTTCCTTGTAGGCGAGTTCCTTGGCAGCACTCAATTGAACAGCATCCTTTGGAGATTGAATCTTCATATCGTTAACCAAGAATTCAGCACACTTGTCACCGTACTTCTCAGTTTGAACAATTGGAATAATTTCGGTTTGGACCCAGTCTTTCTCAATTTGATAATACTCAGATTTGTTGGCTAAGTCTCTAGTTGTAACATAATCATCTGGAGAATCAGAGGGAACACAAGTAACAACACCCGTACCCTTAGTAGCCAAGACGGTTTCCATGGGCAAGACTCTCAATTCCTTGTGAACTGCCAATGGGGCTTGAATCTTAGATCCAATCAATGATTTACCATTAATTTCAAGGACCGGCTCGTAGAAACCTCTCTTTGGAGTCAAATTTTGATACGACATGTTCTTAAAAGCACGTTTGGTAGTGATGTAGTATTCACCATTCTTAGCTTCGAAAACACCGTAATCAAGCTTTGGAGAGACAAAACAACAGGTTTGACCGTACATGGTTTCAGCTCTCAAGGTGGCAGCAACT
Organism: Suhomyces emberorum; assembly: GCA_003707835.3. Classification (NCBI taxonomy): domain Eukaryota; kingdom Fungi; phylum Ascomycota; class Pichiomycetes; order Serinales; family Debaryomycetaceae; genus Suhomyces; species Suhomyces emberorum. Next base: position 712,578 of record PPLQ03000007.1, read on the forward strand.
AAGAAAACCTTCTTGTTGGCGAAGTCGAAGTTGGCTTCCTTAAGGGCCTTTTGGGCTGCCTCAGCAAATTCCTTCACTAAGATCTTGATTCCAACGTATTCTTGAGGGTTGACACCTTCACCAGATTGTCTATCATGATCCAAACAAGCCTGACCATCCTTTTCAGAGTAAATGGTGTATCTTTCACCAAACTTGATCTTACCACAGTCTCTCAAACGGTTAATTTGCCATCTAACGAAAGCATCGTAGTAAAGATTAGCATCGGTTGTGACCATGGATCTTCTCCAGTCAACTCTTCCACCGAAGTCAGTGACATCTCTCTCCACCAAAGGAGGGAAGTAGTGCAACCAGTAATCAGAGTCAGCAAACTTGACAACCTCTTCCTTGGTGATACCTAATTGCATCATGATTTCGAATTGGTACTTTCCTCTACCTTGCTTTGCAACTGCCTTAGATTTCTTAGCAGTGAACTTAGTGACATCCTCTTTCTTTTGGGCAACCTTGACTTCTGGTTCCTCTTCATCATCTGCTGGAACACCAGAGAAATCCTCACCGAATTGTTCGATTTCTCTCTTGATCTTGTCAGCAGCTGCCTTGATTGGCATACCAGTACAATGGAAACCTAATGGGAACAAGGCTCTCTTACCATTCATTCTTTCAAAACCGGTGGCAAACTCAACCTTAGACAAGGTAAAACTGTGACCAGCATGTAAAACACCGTTCATGTAAGGGTAGGCCATGGTAGCGAAATACTTTGGGTGTTTGGCTCTCAATTCCTCACCATTCTCGATTGGTTCTTCCTCGAAAGTTGGAGGGTCGACTTCAAAAGCCTTGTCTTCTTTCCATATTTTTTGATACTTTTTCTCGATATCAATCAAAGCATCTCTACGTTGGGTGTTTTCCAACTTAATAGTAGCACTCATGATGATGGTGATGAATACCTTACCGGTCCGCTTGGTGAAAAATTCTTTGATAAGTAGTGCGAGTGCCAAATAGTGGAGGTATCATACATACAACATAAATACCATTTTATGAATCTAGCTAGATTTTAAAATATAAAGCCTTATCATAATTTAATTCTTTAAAAAATGACATATGCACAGTATATGAAATAAACTATGGTCTAGTGTATACTTTTTGATAAAATTACTTCGCATATTTTGTGACTCACAGATAGGTCTCTGCCACCCTAAGCATGAAGCTATTTTGCATAATTGTGCTGGGGTTATTGAACACACTATTTTTCCAACCAAAAGATTACAGTACGGTGATTCATAAATTTGCTGCAAATAAAAAATCAGAGATAAAGTCCAGTAATAATTAATGTGCAAGCAATGCCTGTACCGGAGAGACAACCATCCAAATCGTTTATTTTTTGCGAGGTTTTCTTCTTTGGACAGAAGCAGGGACCATTATAGGACGAGACTTTTTATGCACTGGGTTTCCTTTAACAGTGTTGAGTAAATCTGTTTTCGAAATAACTTCTACTTCCTTGGAACCCAATTGAAACTTCCCCTTCAAGGTTGCGTTTCCTGAATCTGATGCTTTTTCGAATTCAACTAATGCTGCACTGTCTTTAGGAAATAATTGAACTCGAGAAACAGGCCCAATTAGCTTACTTATAGTCATGTTGATTTGTTCTGACGTCAAAGTTGAATCCAAGCTTTTTAATCCAATGGTTTTGACCTCATCGAAGTCATGCGCCTTCTCTTTGGTGTTTTGCATTTGCTTAGAAACTTCAATTTGCTTTCCATTAACATTTTTTTGATCTTTACCAATTGCCCTATTAGCTCCCTCAATTGTTTCAAACGTGAGAAAAGCAAAACCATCGTTAAATTGACCTTCAAGTCTAGTTCTATGATTACTGGGCATGATTAACCTTTCAATATCGCCACAATCAACGAAAAAATTCCTAATTTCTTGCTCTCCCCATGTGAAAGGTATGTTGTTTAATCTTAACTTTCTATCATGGGGATTGCTGGTTTTTGAAGGTTGTGAGATTGCAACCTTTATTTGGTAGCTCTTATTGGTAAAAGAGTCTGACATTTCGCGTCCATTACACAATGTGACAGCTTTTTTAGCATCCTCTGAGTTAACATATTCAATGTAGCAAAATCTTCTACTTTGATGTGCTCGTTGTGATGGAAAGCGAGCACTTGCAATCTCTCCATATTCCCGGAAAATATTTCTCAAGGCATCTTGGCTAATACTTGGCGGATAGTTGCTTACGAAAACTGTCGATTCTAAGTTTCTCACCACATTTAATACATTACCATTCAATTTCTTGAGATTTTTCGTTAAAGCAGTGAGAATCTCTTGCTCATTCGTAAATTCTATGATTGCTTTGGTGTCATCGAATTTATCAACATTTCTGATAACTCCACAGTCTTCAAAGAATTTCTGTATGACATGAGGGGAAACAGACTCGGGGATGTTTGTAACTAAAATAGTATAATTTTCTCGAGATCTTGATGATTGTACAGTTTCTGAGTCTTCCTCTTGATCTTGTCTTTTCCTTTTGTTAGAACTATTATCTCTCACTTCTATTTCAAGTTCCAGTTGCTCCATATCATTTTCTTGATGCACCACCCTTTTCAATTGATTGTTAGCTGTAACCACAGCTTCACGGATCGAATATAAATCTCCATTTACATATTGAAATTGAAGCCATTCTTCCACGATACCTTCCAAAGTAATAACGGAATCAACGGAGTTTAATGCTTTCAAGAATAACTGATTTATTTTGTAATAATCTTTGATGTTTTCTTTGTGAAATTGAATCGCATGTAGCCAAACATTTCCCTCAGATGGAAATTCTTTAAGCATTCGCTCGACTATTGTATTTGCTAAATTTTCTTGCCCGACTTTCAACAGGATTGATACTGCAAGTTTCTCAATTGAATGGAATACATCATGATTTGCTGACACCGCGTATTCAACAAATCCTTTTAAATCCTCCACAAGATCGTTTAAATTTTGTGGCTCTGAATGCAGTTCAAATAATTTCAACCGATAATGAAGTATAGCAATACCTAAAACTTTCCATTCATCATAGGAGGTTTCAATTTCCAAGGAGTCAGGTAACAGTTTTACAGACTCCCATCTCGTTATCATAAACTCAAATGTTTCCTTACTGTTTTCAAATTCATGACAATTTTTAATAACCTCCAGATAACTGAGAGGATTATAAGGGAAAGTTCGAACAAATTTGAGCAACGTTGATTCTAACAATTCCTTTTCCAGGTCAAGTTGACGATCATACAAACAATATATGTAAGTGAGCCAAACCTGAATCTTCAACTTGCTGGCATCCTGGAGGGCCAGTTTAGTCGAATTCGATTGTAAAGTGAATCTTCTAAATACCGCATGCAAGAGTGATCCTCCTGACTCATGATCCATATGCCTATGGATGCTATCTAAGTATTCAATCCAAATTTGATATCCTCCATCTTCCTTGAGTAGTTCAATTTCATACATTTCAATATATTTCTGAGTCTTTTTGGTTCGCTGGACAATCTCGTTTGCTTCTCGCATGTGATCAACATAATTCAGTTCATCATAATTGCTGATGAACGATGAAAATTCAGAGAAATATTCATCCAAGGTAGAGCTGGGGTACAATAAGCGTTTTTTATGCAAAGCCAAAAGCATTTTGAATGTCTGGGACTCAGGACTAGTAGAACTATTAAGCTCTCGTCCGAAGTATTCAAGAATAATTTTCCAGACTATATGCCCATCTTTAAAATCATCAGCGATCTCCTTCAATGCCTGCGTGAAGAGATTCCGAATCATATCTTGTGATATTTTGCCTTCTTCAATACCAATGATAAATTGTAAATAGAGCTTCCAGTATAATGTAGTGGGGTATTCTTCTAGAACGAGTCCATAGAACTCGATAAGTTCACCTATTCTGGTATTTTCGTCGTGAATGGTGTTTATATCTTCCAACCATGCTGCAATTTCCTCGTTGCTGATTGTGAAATACTGAAGCTTGGTTCTCCTCACTTGTAGTAAAGTGTCGAGGTTTGATGCCCGATTGAAACTCAAAAGCTCAATCAATTGATCATATTTTTGATTGTTAAACTTCTGAGTAGATAACTCGGACTTGATTGTCTTAATTGCTTCCACTATTTGAGAGTCCATTACTCGCTGCTTTGCCTTGCGTTCCTAAGTTTATACACTAGGCATATTGGGACGTGCGCAAACCATGAAAGTTGCGATGGGTTTAAGATGCCATTAGCATCGTTTGATCAGAAGGTCATTTCTACTGAGCAGTTTTGTCTAACGACGTTTCCGGAATCAATAGTCTTAGTATTTTTTTAAAAGCTGCTGAGTTTTCATACCTGTCCTTTAGGAAAAAGATACAATACTCAACATGAATGCAGCAGGGTACTTGAGATCCTACGGTTGGAAAGAAGGAGAAGGTCTTCAAAAGCACGGAATTAAGAAACCCATTCTCGTGAAGCACAAAAAGGATAACAAAGGATTAGGACATGAGAAGAGTGATGCCGATATGTGGTGGGAGAAAATGTTTGATGGGCAATTGAAGAACTTGGAAGTGAACTCTAGTTCCAAGGGCGTTTCTTTCGAAAGTAACCAACAGCAGGTTCTAGTGGATGTCAGAAAAGCCACCTCACCATTATATAGAATGTTTGTCAAGGGTGAGGGCTTGAAGGGAACCGTGGAACTGACAGAGGTTTTGACCGTGAAGCATGTGGAGTTCGATGCTACCAAGGTTATTCTGGAGATTGAGGGCGCTTTCAAGAAGGATAGGAAAGAGAAGAAAGGAAAGAAAGAGAAGAAAGAGAAGAAAGAGAAGAAAGAGAAGAAAGAAAAGAAAGAGAAGAAGAAAGAAAAGAAAGAAAAGAAAGAAAAGAAGGAGAGCGAAGATAAAAAAAATAAGAACGAAAAGAAGGAGGGTAAAGTAAAGAAGGAAAAGAAAGAGAAGACGGAGAAGAAAATGAAGGGTAATGACGAAAACAAGGAAAAGAAAAGCAGTAAAAGTAAAGCAGAGAAATCTAAGTCTAAGAATAAGGAAGTCCACGCCAAAAAATCGTACAAGATCACAAAACCTATACATAAATAACCCAGCATGACTCACGAATCTTCTCATAAATTAGCGGCCAGCCGCAAGTAATAAACATACCATAGACTATCTTTATCGATTGTAGGAATTGTTACTGAAACTTCGTCAAAGGTCGTGTACAGCCCTATACAGACGATACATTTAAACTTGCAACCTAAACATAGGATCCTTATCAATACATTACGATGGTGTCTTCGGGCCCGCTGAATGAAGTTGTAAGTAAAAAAACTGCATTACTTCAGAAATTAGCATGGCCTACCTTCTATTTTGTGGTATCTATTTATATCTTGAGATATACATTCGTGTATTGGTTACTCATTTGCCTAGGGTTAATCATAGCTTTGGCAGCGGTGTCATATTCGGTATTATGCACTAATGTACGCCGTCCAAGAGCTAGGGCCAGCAATGTCAAGCGATTCAAGTTTGTTCAAGCCGAAGAATGGAAGCTCCAAGTGTTAGCATTGACTACCGACCAAGATAAGTTAGATCAACCCACTACCAATTCATTTTTGATATCTGAAACATTAGACGAATTCATGGACTTAATAATCAAAAGCTTCATTGATGGCTGGTTCCATCATATTTCGAAGTCAACCATCTTTCAGGATGATATACGAATTGAATTCAAAGGGATTGTCTCTAATCTTCATCAAAGACTCGAAAAAGTCGACTTCGCAAAGTTACTTGTGATACGTCTTTTACCCATAATCAACGATCACTACGAGCATTTTATAAAAGCAGAAAGATTAGTCTACGCTAAATCATCGATTCCAAAGGAAGATTCAAATGAATTCCATATCGCTGTTGCCCAAGCTTATAATAGAGGAAAGCTACATCCAGGTGTAACTATAGGCGAATCAACTAATGTTAAAGAAAAGTCTTACCTCAGAAAGAGGGTCTCAACTTTACTTCCATACGTACTTTCAGAATTGGAAAAAAATAATGAGGTTGCAGTATCATTGGTAACTGAAATTTTAGCTTGTACCATCTTGTCTAGCATCTTTCAGATGGTTGGTGAAGGTGATTTCTTCAACCTACTCATTGTGAAGCTTATTGGAGATAATTTGAAGCATCGTGGACAAGTTAAACAATTACGAGCTGCATTAGAAGAACACACACAACAAATCACCAACAAATCATCTGCAAAATTATTCAAACCTTTGGATTTGAATGCAACATACTGCATTACCGAGCATACGGATGCTAACACTTTTAAGCAGATTATGAAGACTGTAAAATCGATCATTTCAGTTCAAGAGCTAAAAGAAGTAGAAAGTTTCGTGTTGCTTCAGTTGAAAAACATGTCAAAGTTACCCTCTGCAGATAATTCAAAATTGCTGGTTATAAAGAAACTCCAAACACTTAGAAATATAGTGCAAGATCGTTTCGATACCCTTAATAATTCCAAGGCCATTAAAACTTCAATTAAGGTTGTCGAAAACTTACAACTCAGTGATTTATTTCATCAGCCATCAGCAATCAAGCTATTCGCGGAATACTTGGGTTACAGAAATAAAAAATATCTTTTAGAATTTCTTCAAGCAACAGATGATTTGAAAGCACCTCTTGAGGATGCCACGATCGATGAAGATGGAGAAACTAATCTTTCGATGTCTTTAGAATTCGGAACCCTCGACGACATAAAAAATATATATCATAATTTCCTTGAGAAACATAACTTCAGTGTCGACTATGATTATAAAGGAATTATTCAAAGTTTGATTTCATCTCAGAGCTCAAGCAACTCCACTGAAATTTATAAAAAATGTCGGAAGGTTCTATTCAGGCTCGAAAAAGATGTATACCAGGCTCTTAATGATGAAGACTTCCAATCGTTTAAGCGATCAACTTTATTTTCGAAACTTATTAATTTGGATTCAGTGAAACAAAAGTTTGCCAATGTCAAGAACTTTACAAATGATGGTTCAGAAGTAAATCCAGAAGTTTTAAGTGCGATAGAAAATGCATTCACTAAAATTATGCAGAATCCCGAAGCAAAAGCAAGTGAGAAAGTTGGTGACGATTTAACTTTTTACCAGACACCCACATCTCAACTGAGCTCAGACGAAAATCCTTTACTGACAATTGATATGAAGAAGAACTTATTTGGTGAGACATCAAGTTTATTCGGTGGTGATTCCAATGATCATGCTTCGAATAGATTGTCAAGATTATTCGATGATGTTAGTGATGACTCCATGACTGATACTGACTCAATCATTACTGATACAAAGGAGACTACTGAAGAGCAGGTGCACGAAGAAGATGTTGACACAGGTGACTCTCAAGTATTTCTAGCAGCACCTGGGGACCTTAGCTTAGCAGAAGAAATATCTAGATTATCAGATGAGGTTGAAAAACTCAAAGAGCAACTTTTGATATTAGAGCCATTAGTAAAGAAGGCCGAATTAACCAACAATACGAGTGAACTAAAAATTTTGCGAAAGTCAAAATTAAGTCTTGATCGTGAAATCACATCCAAAGAACTACAGATGCAACAATATATTGTTCAAGAGAATGATAATTCACTTTATGGTAAATCTCGCGTTAGCATTCAATCGTATATCAGTGGTAACGAGAATGGAAAGGAATTTATTCTTTACATTGTTGAAGTTCAAAAGCTATCCAGTGAGGATTCGAATGTGGTTACAGCTGGTTGGATTGTTGCTAGAAGATTTAGTCAATTTTTCAAATTACATGAATATCTCAGAGCTAGATATTCCAAAGTGGGTCATATCAAATTTCCTAAAAGAACAGTACTGGTTTTGAAGTTTCAGCAACAACAATTAGTCGAGCTTCGTAAAACTGCTTTAGAGGAATACCTTCAACAACTCATCAAAATCCCTGAGGTGTGCTCCAATAAAGCATTCAGATCATTTTTATCTTCTGAAAATTTCAATCTTCGCAAGAATCTGCCATTCGAAGAAGGCTTATATGGAGCCGAACGTCCTAAGAACAATATTGAATCGGTGGCCAACAAGCTCTATAACGGAATTTCAAATAAACTAATCCAGCATTCATCTGTTGAGCCGGAAAATATAGATAATGATGAAATGTTGGAGAACTTCCGAGACATGCAGAAAGAATTGAGATTATACGATGAAGCTGGGTCTTTAAGCAGTGATATTGATCATGATAATGGAAATAAGGTTTTTGTGAAGCCAATTTGCGACCTTCTTATCACGGTGTTCCGTTTGAACAACTCTAAGAGTTGGATCCGTGGGCGGGCGTTGATTGTGATTTTACAGCAGATTTTTGGTACTACGATCGAGAAGAAAGTGAACGAACAGATCAATCAACAGCTAAAGACTGAGGAATCGATTCTTGACATTTTAATATTGTTGAAAAACACGTTATTTCCCAATGGCCGCTTCAAGGACCCTCCGGTTCTTCGGACCATGTACCAACAGTCCATCACCAAACAAGAGGCCCAGGTGCTTTTATCGGCATTTATGAACGAAACCTGTTCCAAGGTGTTTGGATCATCCAACACCTCCTATGCGTCTACCAATTTATTCTCAATGCTACAAAACGAGTATTTAAACAAGCATTTGTTGTTTGAGCTTTTGGATGAGATCGTGGATGCCATTTTCCCCGAGATTAAACCTGTCTGAGGTGACAGGGGCCAATGTCGCATCTACTTCCTCTTTTGGTTTTGGGTAGTGACGAGAAAAAGTTCCACCAATAAATGCCGAGACCTGGCAACCCACGGCATTAAAGGAGACGATCCATTGATGATTCACCGATGCCCAAGCCCCCCCTATGCCTTATTGAAGAAAGGGAGTTGACAACAAGGTGGTAGGCTCGTGACTTGGTAATGTACCGAAGTTTCTTTACCCAATTTGAGCAATTGGCTTATTAGGAGCTTAACTACTAATGGGTTTGCGCCCTGGGAATTTCCCGCACTTTGGCTGGGGAGTGGATCGTGGATAAGAAGTGAGGCGCATTTGTCATTCTTTATTCTTTGGCAGCGCACGGTATTTAAATCGAGAAACAACCTGATCCGACATCAATTGCCACTATGTCAGAATCTGATCCAAATAACCCACCGAAAGTTCCTAGTGGATGGGTGGCCAAGTACGACGATAAATACAAGACGTTTTTCTATGTTGACTTGAGCACCAAGAAGTCTCAATGGGAGGCTCCTAAGGGGACCGAGTTTCCCCACAGTGCTCCAGCAGGACCTCCACCAGCATACAATGAAAAGAACAGTGCCCAATCTGCTCCAACTCAATCCAAACCTGTGGCCAGCTCCCACAACAGTCAATCCTCGAATCAGAAGCAGGACCGTGCCTTTGGCTTTGGTGGTGGCCATCACCAACAAGGCTATGGTGGCCATGCCCAACAGGGCTACAACCAAGGACCGCCACCTCAAGGCTACCCACCCCAAGGCTACGGAGGATACCCACCCCAAGGCTACGGAGGATACCCACCTCAAGGCTACGGAGGATACCCACCTCAAGGCTACGGAGGATACCCACCACAACAGTACCCCCCTCAACAATACGCACAACAGCAACCTCCCCGTAAGAGCGGCATGGGCAATATGGCCATGGGTATCGGTGGTGGTATGTTAGGTGGTATGTTATTGGGTAGTGCCCTCAACTCCTACGGAGAACACCAGTACGAGGATGGTATGGAACAAGGCTACGATAATGGCTACGATCAAGGATTCGATGATGGGGGTGGCGATTTCTAGACAGCACCTCCCTGTGATTAGATGTTGGGCCACGTTGGCCTGACAGCATTGGCGCCTGACGCCAATGTCATCATTTCCCAATACACGAACACGATACCATCTGTAGCACACACAGCCGCAATCCCATGCCTGACATATCCGCACTCCTGGCCCCCAAGAAAGTACGTGCCCCTACCAATACATAAGTTGCCATTTCCTGGTTTGGGGTTTTTGCTTTTTTTCGTACATGTGATCATGAGTCACGTGTGCATTTTTGTCCAACCAGAACACAACAATTTACCTTACATCGCATACCAAACCACATCACCATGAGATTCACCGCCGTGTTGAGACAAGCTGAAGAAGTGTTGGTCAAAGCCGCTTCCGGTAACCCAATCGGGTTGACCGGATTGTACCAACATCCGAACCCAAGACCGGCTTTGATTTCCTTGTACAACCACACCTTGAAGGTATTGAACACCAAGTTTCCTCAAGAGTCCATCTACAGACAATCGGTTGAAGCCATGACCCAGAACAGATTGAAGATCGTTGAGGCCGAAGAGATCACCGAGAACATCGAGAGCCAAATCGGAGGTGGATTGATCGAAGAGATCGTGATACAGGCCCACGAAGAGTTGAACTTGGCTAAGGAATTGGCCGAGTTGAAGGTTTGGGAAGAGTTGGAGGAAAAGCCTTTGGAGGACCAATGGGTGTACTTTGGCAAGAAGATCTAGTCGCATGCATCGTATAGAACAATACAAATTCATTCAGATCGTTGTAGTTAGCCTCCGAATGATAGTTGAGAACCACATTTCTTCGAGTGAAAAGTTTGCTGGTGGGATCCAATGACAACTAGTGATGCTGGGGGTTTTTTTTTTGATCTTATTGGGTATTATAGGGGTGATTACTGTGCAATTCAACCACATTAGACATTTTTAAGGCCGGTGGTGGGGTTGGATATTAAGGTAATTGAGTTTTCACCACATACATAACTCGATTAGGTAGTCCCAAATAGAGGCCACAACAGTCACAATAGTATAAGAATAGGCTCTGTCACTTCCCCATTTGTATATTTTGCTTGGTAACCAGCTTCAGGTTATCCACCTGTAATGGTATTTCTGCCACCCCTAACCTTATTCTACAATATCCTGACGCAAAGCGTTCATTACTTAACTAAAACATGGCGGCATCTCCGCAACATCATTATATCTCGTAACGGTCCTAACTAACAACAGTTGTTCTTGACACCTTCTCCGGCCTGGTTGACATTGATACCGCTGGAGGTAGCAGCAACAGGAGCCTCAACGTGCTTATCTTGAATGATACCAGCCAACTCGTAGAAAATGGAGTCGACGTTCTCGTTACTCTTGGCACTGGCCTCCAAGAATGGAACTCCCAACTTAGCAGCCATCTCTTCACCTTGCTCTTTGGAAACTTGTCTGTTGATATCATCGTCACACTTGTTTCCTACCAAGAAGATCTGGGCGTCTTCGTTGGCATGCTGGGTCACGGTTTGGTACCAGTTTTCGACGTTTTCGAAACTTCTGGAGTCAGTCACATCGTAGATCAACACAATACCCATGGCACCTCTGTAATATGCCGTGGTAATGGTACGGAAACGTTCTTGCCCAGCAGTATCCCAAACTTGTAACTTAATCTTCTTACCTTTGCTTTCTATGGTTCTGATCTTGAAGTCTATACCGATGGTGGTGATGAAGGATGGATTGAACTTGTCTTCAACGAATCTTAACAATAAACATGATTTACCAACTCCAGAGTCTCCAACTAACAACAACTTCATGATCATATCGTATGATCTGGATGGGGCGGCTCGAGCTGACATGATGGACGCGATTTATTCTTCTGATCGACGGGGCCTCTGAGGGTTTTCGGATAATTGAACCGGAACGAGTGGGCCTAAACTAATCGGATTTGATGGGATCTCGGTACACAGAGACTGCTGGTTGGCAGGTTGTCAGTTTTCGCCTCCCCTGTAGCCGGTAAAGTGGTGTGCGCACGCCCCACCAAAACGAAACGCCTAATGAACTAGCTGAAGGCAGGAGATAACGGGAGGGGACAATAGAATGTCATAACTTTTAACACTATAATACCTAGTCAGTCCGAAAGGTGGGATCACCATTCAGTTAAGAAGTAATTTGGAACCACATGGCAGGCAATTTCCACAGTCACACGTGACATTCCGTCGCTACACTTTGCTGATTATTGTAATATTCTATTCATCGGGTACCCTTTCTGGCACATACCCACATTAGTAGCACGAATTAGATACAGAGGTGATTCGGAAGGGTTGGAAGCCATTGCTCCCAACAGCATACGAAACCCAGAGAAGCTTGCTAAATCATTCGTCAACAATGCATAACCGTTCGCATTATTCTTATCTCAGGTACCAGTATAAATCTGTTAGCCGATGATTCTTGGAAATTCGTAGCTTCACAAATGTTGTCTTACAAAAAGACTTCGGCATTGATTTCAACAGAAGCACCGGCATATGGGATATCGAAGTTTTGCATCACTTCAGGGTGCAAAACTCCAATGGCACCAATAACCTTAGCTTCAGCTCCCTTGTTGACTCTGAAGAAAACCTTAGCACCTCTACCTGGGAAGAAGGTAGGGTTTTCCTTATCTTCTTCAATCCAGAAACCTCTGGAGTCATCGGAGGCTGGGTTTTCCAACCATGGAGTTCTCATGGTTTGCATGATCTTACCCAACAAACCTTGAACCAATTCGAAACCTGAAGTCTTACCAACATGAACAGCAGCCCAGTTACGTTGGTTGAAAGCCTTTCTTTCCAATTCAGGGTTCTTTAACACAATATCACCAGCTTCGAAAACCTTGATTGGCAAGGAGTGCTTTCTGTTTTCTTTGACAGTCTTCAAAAGACCTGGAATCAAAGTGGTTCTCACAACTTGGTATTCGATGGTCTTTGGGTTCTCCAACTTAACAGCCTTGGTGTTGTCATCAACAGTTCTCAAGAACTTGAAGTTTTCATCGTGGGAACACAAGGTCAATGGCAACACTTCAGAGTAGCCAGATTGAGAAGAGGCCAATCTCAAAATATCAGCCACCTTGTTAATTGGCAATGGAGAAGCAACAACAGAGTCACTCTTAGGCTTGGTCTTTTTCAAGTTGTTGTAACCATATCCAATGGCAGCGTCCTCCATTATATCACATTGATGCAAGATATCGGATCTAGTTATTGGGATTTGAACATCAATGATGTCCTTGTTAGTCTTGGATGGAGTAGAGGTCAATGACATCTTTTTCAACAAGTCTCCAATTTGTTCAGCAGAGTAGTCTAATCCAAGACAAGAGTTGATGTAGGAGATTTCAGCTTCAGCTGTTCTAGTATTAATGTTAGGGCAAACACGAGATTCTTGGTTGTGTTCAGAAATCACCTTGACTGGTTCAATTTGGAATGGAACCTTACAGTACTTAGAAAACATGGCAACGATTTGGTTCAAAACGATATCGGTCTTAGTCTTGTCAGTACCGGTGACATCAATGAAGACGTTCTTAGTGTTTAAGGTAAGCTTGGAGTGGTTGGAGTTGATGATTGGGGGCATAGATCCCACGGTTCTATTAGCATCTAAGATGACTGGATAAACTGGAGCATCACGAATAATGTGTAAATATTTACCCAAGTGCTTATCCTTCTCGTAGAATTCCATGAGCTCATTACCGTTCATGACCTTTTCTTGGTTCAATGGTGCAAAGTTGATCTCTGATGGGGCCAATCCCTCGTAAGTGAATGGTGGGGTTAAAGTGTCCAAGTCATGGGTACCAATGGCAACCAAAGTTCTGTTACGACACAAGTTGGTGTGTAATTTGTCTTGTAACTCAATGAAGGAATTGTATCTTCTCTCGTCAAATTGCACATTACGCAAGATGGCAGAAGCTGCGTATGGACGGACTTGGTCGACGGATTCCTTAATGGTTAAAGTGATTTCTGGAGTAGATGGCTCGAGGGAAAACTTAGGAGGCTCAGATCTGCCCAAAAATTCATTCAAAGCTTGGGCAATACCTTCGATACATAACATATCGTATCTATTGGCTGGAATTTCGATCTTGAGTTGAGGTCTTTCTCCGGCCTCACACTCGTCGGTGGTGTCTTCATCTAATTCGATACCGAATTCGAAACACAACTCATCGAATTCTTCGGTAGTGTAGGTCTTACCGAGAAGCTCATAGAGGTCCTCCTTGTCAACGGCGATGGTAGGCATGTTGGTTGTCTTTAATGAGTCAAAAATTTCGTTGATAAATTTTTTGAGGATGTGATTTACACGACTGTAAATGTGAGACCTGACAACGATGGGTTGCAAAATTGTCAAATGAATACATGATCCATACACAATAATTTTTGTAGCATGTTGCTGGCTACTTCTGATTAAGATATTTATCGATCCTGATTCACATTTTTCCCTACTTGAATTTTTTTTCGTAAAATTTTTGTCGATTTATTCTAATTCACTCTCACTATGAAGGTTGGGCTAGCGTACATCTGGCGATAGTATTAAACGCCCAAAGAATTGACAATTTTAATGTAAGGTTAAACTTTGCAAGCTAGATTAACTTGGGTAACTTTCATCACTTCTGGTCGGATAGTTTCGATTACTGAAACGTACAATTCATTCATAATTTAAACTGATGCAATTCTATTTACCTACTAACCTGTTTAGACCGGAAGTCACCATTCCTGGTTCCTCCACTATCTCCTTATCCTCATTGGACTCGAGGGTTTTTCCAGAATGATCCACATTTTTTCTGACTTCTTTCAACACCTCCTCTCCCTCGTCAGCTAGATGTTCAATGTCGTTAATTTCAGTCATTAATGCACCCACATCAAAAATAGGCAAATCTGTTCTTTCTGACTCAACCTCATACTCTTCAGTAACATCATTTGATTCTTTGCGGGAAGCCGTGCTGTGCTGTGAAGCTTGATCTTTCAGAGCAATATCCCACCAATCCTTTTGTTTAGGCTTGAACCAATTTTTCCATGACTTTTTCTTTTCCTTGCCCATTTCTTCTTGCATTTTTGCTCTTGCCTCATCAAATTCATGGATCAACTGTCTTGTTCTTTCTCCTTCTTCAGGATCGGGATTCTCAATTTCTGCGAATTCTTCACTTAACATCTCCCATTCCATCTTCTTTAAGATCTTTGGAATAGCTTTTCTATATGACATATGTCCTTCGACAAATTCGGTACAGTCAACATTTTCTACACCATACACTCCCTCAATAGGAGACAATCCTGCTACCGACAGAATACCACCACCTGTTGCTCTGAATAAGTATCCCAAAATCCAATCCTTTTTGGAATATCCGTTGATGAATCTGCCACTAACAACGGTCCGGGCTAATGCCATCTGATCTACCTTCACAGCAATTGGATTTCCAAGAATAATAACATTTTCAACTAGTCCATAACCGCCTCTTTTAGCCAATTCAATCAAACAAGAATAGAGAAGTCTGGCTCCTAAAGAAAAGCCAACCAAGGTGATAGGACGAACACCCATATTTCCTGAAATTAAAGTATCAGCTAAGATTTTACCAGCTTTCCATGCTCTGTCGAGAGAAACATTCCACGGATTATCTAGTAAGTATGATAATTTGGAGAGAGCCATTGGCAATTGGATGGCTGACATCAATGCAGTCAAAATTGTAGCACCCAAAATCTGTTGAATCGAAGTACTCAATGCCTCAGTTGCAAGGATATTAATGGTTTGTCCCATCGACTGTAACATTTCGGGTTCCCAGAGTAATGAAAACATATCGCCCATAACGGGATCAACAGTTGAAAATGGTAATCTGACATCATCTAATTTACCATTCATCCAACCACTAATGGTGATGATCAAATTTGATCTCTTGTTATTATGCAATGGTTTGAGCTCGAATGTGTGAACATCTGCAACTCTTCGAGCACCTGCTTTGTTTCCCACCTTAGCACCTGCAACTATACCACCTGTGGTAATTATTGCACTTCCACCGACACCAGCCAAGAAACCACCCGTACCAGTAATACCTACTGTTGTTAAACCTGCAGCCAAACCAGCTCCAATAACAGGAGCTAATAAACCAGCAGAAAGACCGATGGCTAATGATCCACCTAAGGTTGCAAGACCTATATATGCTAATCTCTTCCTTCTATTTCTTTTGATGTGCTTATCAATAAACAGTTTGTCTGCCAAAAGCTCATCTTTGTTTTCGATGTTCTTTTCATCATTTAATAATTCCAAAGTTTCCAATAGACGTCTTTGAAATTGAAGAAGTTCTGTGTTAGTGATACCAACTTGTTTTGAAAACTCTGATAATAAAGTATTCGATCTACTATCATAATATCCATCACTCATAAGAACCATGAACAAGTCACAAATGATAACCCATTTCAAACTGAAGCCGGGGTATTTCTCAGCCATTTTGGCTGTCACGACCTTTACTTCGCTTGATTCCTCTTCCACAAAGTTTGAGCACAAGTCGGTGACTTCCAACCCATGTACACTTAAATTTTCGATCATTTTTCTTTCTGCATCGTTGAGATTCAAATGGTCATATAACTTAGACATCACGTACATTGTCCAATTGGAAAAATTCCTTTGCCCAAAGCTCATGGTCTTGGCCACATGACTGGAAGTTGTAAGTTTTACTTTGGCCAAATTGGTTGCCATCTCCACACATATTAATTTTGCAGTCCCAACGTAGGCAAACTTTTGAGCATCAGTCAACATGTTTTTAGTAGACTCAACCCGTTCATCCAAATCCATATCCTCGTCATCCGTAAAGATTTCATCATCTGAATCATATACCTTGTCTTCGATATTAGCCTTGAATAAAAAGTCTGTTTTCTTGTCTAACTCCATGTATTTATTCACTTGATCCTCGGTATCAATTTTAGTATATCCTCTAGCTCCTGGCCTATTCTCAAGTGAGTCAAATTGGTTGGAGTGTTTGAATTCCAATTCACCACGTTCATCATAAAAGTCGAGTTCGGTGATAGTTTTCATGGATTTCCAATTCGAAGTATCTGTGGAGAAGAAGTCATCATCGGTAGTATTTGAATTATTTCGTGGTGAAGCGTTCAACCTGGGGGATTCTAGTACATCATCCGAGGTTCTATGGGCAGTAATGACTTTCTCTGTGAATTGATCTGCATCCTCTGTTGGATTATTGCTGAAATCAAATTCTACGTAACTGGTTTCAGGAGTAGGGCCTTCTATATGATCAAGAGGTACCGAAGAAGTATTATCGATCAGTGGAGTTGGTAAGCTTGGTAACGCAGCAATGCTTGTTCTTGATCCAAATTGTCTAGACTCTCTGGTGGATGCTGAACCACCACTCTGTAAGGAAGACGATGTTTCACAGCGTTCTTTTAGTTCCATTGAGGGTCACTGACCTATATTTGCTGCTGGTTTGTGCCTGTATAGATCAATTTGGTGACTGATATTCAATTCTGGATGCCTCTGGCGAGAAGGGCGAACAATTTTAAGATCAAAATAGTTAGACTTAGACGTACTTAAGGTAACTAAGGTAGTATCCGTCTGATCCAGCAAAAAAAAAACGTTGATTAAGGTTCAATGGGATATCTTTGTTTTTCGAGGGTTTCGTGTACCATGAACTTTACTGAGGTGAGCACCAGAATGTGAACCAGAAGTTTTAGGAAATAATAGCCTACAATTTTCGCTACAGAACTTCCTACAGTAATGTGATCCCATTCGCTGGAAAACTATGAACGGAATGATAGTGCAAAGTGTGAATCCACTTTAGCTTGCCTCATTTGATCTTACAGTGGCAAATTGACAATAAGAATAAATCTCGTGTAATTATGACTGAAAACGGTCCTGAATAGTCCGACACATAGTTTACCTTCCGATTAAGATTTAAGAAGCTTCTGACAGTTTCACCTGCATTGTATCAGGCTTTTTATACGAAAAATGACGTATGATCAAATTCCCGACGCAAAGTTCTTCAAATGAAAGGTACCAGAAATGAAGACACCAGCCTTGCTTTGCTGCACATGTGTCATCAAAGTCACTGTAAAATGTTACACATCACCCAATTGACACAAACTTTGAGTTAAAAAATCACATTACGCCAGGTAATAAATACTTAATGGGCTTAGTTCTGGTTAGAATGAATTCGATATGGAATAAGTCATTGCACTTCGAATCCAACAAATTCACCGTTCTACAATTCATATGTATGCAACATGGTTTTACTCAAGTCGTTAATGGCTAGATAGCCTACGCAGAGTCAAGGAATATGTTGCTACGAATCATACGGCCGAGCCGTACCTGAGGTTTGCACCCCAGGCAAGCTCAAGACCGATCCGCCTGCTCTCCAATCTGTCGACGGAGCTCTCCGTTTAAAACCAAGGGTCAGACCATGTATGTTTGAGCTCCAAAATCACCGACAACCTAGCCCATCAAACTAGCGCTCAACCTCCGAGAAAGGACCACTAGAAAAACGGGTGTCAACAGCCACCGATGACGCCAAGTACTTGGCTCAATGGAATCAACAAACACCATGTGTCAACAAACTAACTTCGCTTGCGCCGAACTGCTATGGCAAAACTCTATAGACAACCGAAGCTACCTAAGCGTTTTCCATAACACAGATTGTTAATGAGAAAATTTTAGAGGAAAACTGCTGCTTATATACTTTTTTCGTTTTTTAATCACGTGACTAATGCCGATGCTTCAAGATGCGTTAGGGTTTAGGGTTACTAGATCAAGCTAAGCTGAGAGGTCTTAAATGCGTTAACTCAACATTTTAGATGAGAGAACTTCTTGTCTTCCTTTCTTAATATTCGATACTGTCGAACTCACCAATGAGAATTTTTTTACTCCAAGTTTTGATTAATTTCGTGTGAAAATTAAATCAAGATTCAACTAAGATGCAACCTATAAACAATTCCAAACCACAGACTTCTCTAAAATCCAGAAATTCCGTAAATTAGATATCTCGGACTTATCACTCTATCCAATGAATTCATTCCCGTTAGTATTGAATTATTACTTGAAGATGGTCAGTCTCGATTGGGCCGATATGATGTTATGGTGAAATTGTATTCCTAAGTAGCATATCCATGTCTAACAACATGAAAGGGTTTGTAACATATTGTATTGAGAGCATTCATTGTTTACTTTGATGTCTATCCGTTCGTACAGCATAACCATCAACACAATCGAGTAGTCCTCCATCTTCGTGCGAAACCCAATATCATCTCATCTTAACTGTGCATCTTTATCAGTAAATGAGCCGTCAAAGTGCCAGAAATTCCAAAAAGAGCTCGCCCCAAGTGGATGAAGGCAGATCAGCACTTCCATTTGATAATGAATCCACATTAGGTCATGTTAAAGTGATTGACTTATTTACTGAAACACTTCACAGTATTCTTCTGTCTGATGATCTCAATGAACACATTCAATCAGTAAAAGGACACCTTTATGATAGAGATTACATCACTGCTTTTGATAATGACGACAAGAGGTTTGCGTATGTTTCCAGATGGACTCCAGCGAGGGCCTTGGCTTACTCGTCACTTTTTGCATCATTCGAAGATCTCAAAAACTTGTTTGAAGATAAAGTCAAGCAAGCACAGGTCTTGTGTATCGGAGGAGGTGCCTCTTCTGAATTGGTAGGATTGGCATCATTGTTTTGCAGACTCAAAGAATATAATTCCACTTCTGATTCCGGACTTTTGGTCAACATTGTCGACATAGCAGACTGGAGTACCGTTGTGAATAACCTCACAAAGTATATTAAATCCAATTGGATCTACAATGCTGATAAATTCGAGTCAAAATTCTTCCATGAAGACATATTGGATCAAAATAGTATCGACTACTCGTCACAAGACTTAATTACATTGATGTTCACTACCAACGAATTGTTTGCTGAAAAAAGAAAAGAAACCATGGCTCTATTGAATGCCTTTAACACCCAGTGCACCAAAGGAACTTTACTTCTTATAACCGAAAGTGCTGGGTCATACTCACATATCACTATAGGATCGAAAAGATTTCCTGTACAATTTCTTATTGACATGATGTTGATAGGAAAACAAGGGGAGAATAACGGACCTTGGGAACTTGTTGATCAAAGCGATAGTTGTTGGTATAGAATTGAAGCAAAACAAGTAGAATACCCCATGAAATTAGAGAACATGAGGTTCTTTTACAGACTTTACAGAAAGAAATGAACCCAATGTTTTTTCAATTCAGTGTATTATTCACTTAAATTTTCAATTTACTTATATCTATGTCTAGATTTTCCACTGCATCTGTGTATTCTTCCAACTCTGAATCAATATCATCTGCAATCTTTATTGCCTGATCAGCAGCAGTAGTAATTTCGTGTTTTTTGTCAACTTCCTTTGAATCCTTGACCTTATTATGGGACTCCTTACCTGATTTAACCAATTCTTCTAGCTCATCTCTCCAGCCAAGTTTCTCGGTCAAAATTTCAGCAAATTTGTCACATTCTTGAACACAAAGAATATCTGATTTTCTTTTCTTTTTCTTGAAGTCACCAACCAATTCTTTGTTTACCAATACCCGTAGAGCATTACCTTCTATCTCCCCAGGTAATGCTGCGAATGGATATACGGTAAGTGAAGTTCCTGCGACAATAGCAATTTCGACATCTTCAGATTCTTCTTGCCACAACTTGAAGAAACGTTCAGGTAAACCCTCTCCAAAAAATACAATATCAGGTTTGACATAGCCTTTGCATTTGGAACACCTTGGAACACCATTATTTACTGATTTATCTTTCATTTGCTTTTCCAACTCATCAGTGGACATTTCTTCCGAACAATCAATGCAGTGATTTTTAGCAAAGGAACCATGGGCCTCAACTAAATAAGAATCTTCTACTCCTGCAATTCTCTCCAATGTGTCAATGTTTTGAGTATAGACACGTTTTAAAAGCTTTTTGTTCTGCAAAAGAGTAATCAAGTAATGGAATTTGGTTGGCACGAAATTCCCAGGGTACAATTCTGAGGCCAATGTGTAGAAAGCCTTTGGATTCTCTTTGAAGTAGTCGATGTCAAATACTGCTTCGGCATATGGTAAGTCTAGTTTGGCAAGGTTGGCATATAAGCCCGTTTTTGGACTTCTAAAGTCGGGAATTCCTGCACTTGTTGAGGTTCCAGCACCAGTGAAGAAGGTTACCTTTTTTTTGGCCTTCAAAGCCTTGACAAGAGGGTCAAGTTTCGGATCTAGCGACATTGAAATTGTTAAAAGTTTATGATACAATTCCCCCACTACATCTTGGGTGATCAACTACTCCAGATAAAGTTTGGCTGTATGCAGTCCTGACAATATGACAATAAGAACGGGGAATAATGTAATATTCAATAGATTCTATAATGTCTATATGTAGTTTCCACTAGACAGTATTTTAAATTTAGTGTAATATTCAAATGAGATTGTGCACCTTCTTTACACATCCAATTTATATGATTGTACATGTTCTCTTGGGCTTCGAATAACCACTCAATTCACTCAGATTCCTTGCAGTAGATCACTTGAATTTTTGAAAATTACATTTGAGTACGTTATGGATAACACAAGCAAGCAACAACACCATAAAATTCAAAGTTACAAATCCTGATGCAGTAGGTGAAGGTTGCTCTATTTTTTAGCCTTAGTCATCGATCGGACCTTATTGTGATGCTATTATGCAGGACTTGTCTAATTCGATGTATTCTCGATAGTGTGGCAACACTCACAAGACTAGTACAAATGAAGGTATGTGAATGGATCAATAAATGTTCGATCGGATGAAGATCTCAGTATTTGCGCCTTGACATAATTAGGCTATTAATTGAAGCTTTCTCATAAAGATTTCCAATCAATATGTGGGGATCTCAAACCAAATCAGATCTCATATTTTATCCCAATATGAATGCTAACAAACCAGCAAAGAATTTCAGCTCTTGATTTGCAGGTAATTACCAGCGAATTAACGCAAAATATCTTGAACTATCGCTTACAGAATATCTACAATGTTGCAAGTTCCGCAAGACAATTCCTACTCAAGTTCTCCATTCCAGATCTGAAGAAAGTGGTAGTGTTAGATTGTGGTAATAGAGTTCATTTAACAGAATTTGAAAGACAAACTACAGATGCCCCTTCAAACTTCGTTACCAAGCTCCGGAAACACTTAAAGACAAGACGTTTATCGGCACTCAAACAGATTGGTAATGATAGAGTTTTGGTTTTTGAGTTTAGTGATGGTGCATTTTACCTTGTATTGGAGTTTTTCAGTGCCGGTAACATCTTGTTATTAGATCTGGACAACAAAATCATGTCATTGCAAAGAATGGTGAACGACAAAGGAGACAATGATAGATATGCAGTGGGTGAGACCTACAAAATGTTTGATAAATCATTATTCACTGAAAGCTATGAGTATGAGAAGAGAAAATATGCAGTATCTGAAATAAAGGAGTGGATAGATACCCATAAACATAAATTGGAACAACTGCAAGCTTCAGGAAAGAAAGCCAAAATCTTCTCAATTCACAAGTTGATATTTGTTAATGCAAGCCATCTTTCATCTGATTTGATTCAAAAAAATTTGAACGATTTTCAAATCCAGTCAAACAAAAGTTGTTTTGAGTTTGGTGATGATGAATTAAAATTGAATACCATTATTGATTCCTTAGATAAATGTGAGGATGACTACATTAATTTAATTTCAGATAAGTCAAACTTAAGTGGTATAATCGTTTCGAAGAAAAATCCAATGTACAAACCTTCTGATGAAGGTGAGGATTTGTCTTTCATTTATGACGAATTTCATCCTTTCAAACCATACAAAGAAAATCCAGAGGATTTTAAATTCACTTCGATTCAAGGATACAATAACACCTTAGATCAGTTCTTCTCTACTATCGAGTCTACTAAGTATGCCTTGAAAATCGAGCAGCAGAAGCAAAATGCAAACAATAGATTAGAATACGCGAGAAATGAAAGAGACAAGCAAATCCAATCTTTGGTTGCTCAACAAGAACTAAATTCTAAAAAGGGTGATGCAATTATTTTATCAGCAGACTTGGTAAATGAGTGTATGGAAATGGTCCAAAAATTGATTGATCAACAAATGGACTGGACCAACATTGAAAGTTACATTAAATTGGAGCAGTCAAGAAATAATTCAGTTGCATCTACTATCAAGTTACCACTCAACTTGAAAGAAAACAAAATCAATGTTTTGCTTCCTGACATTGATGCACTTTATGGGAACAACGATCATGATGAAGATAATTCCAACAGTGACTCTGATTCTGATTCTGACGATTCTGATGATGAATCGGAAAGTGATTCTGATTCTGATTCTGACTCCGACTCTGACGATGAGAATATCAGACGTAAGTCTAAAAACAAGAAGTCTAAGACGAGTCACACCAGCAAGAATAAGAAGACCGACTCCCTTTCTTGTTGGGTTGACTTATCATTATCTCCATATGCCAATGCTGCACTCTATTTTGACTCCAAGAAGACAGCTGAAAGCAAGCAAGAAAAAGTGGAGAAAAATACTCAACTTGCACTCAAGAATGCGGAAAGAAAAATTCAAAATGATTTAGCTAAGAATTTGAAACAAGAAAACGATACACTTAAACACATCAGGCCAAAGTTTTGGTTTGAAAAGTTCTACTGGTTCGTCTCAAATGAAGGATACTTGTGTCTTGCAGGTAGGGATCCCTCTCAAGTGGATATGATTTATTTCAGACATTTTAGTGATAACGACTTCTTTGTATCTTCCGACGTTGAAGGTTCATTAAAGGTATTTATTAAAAATCCATTTAAAGGGGAAACTGTTCCACCAAGAACTTTGATGCAGGCTGGTATGTTTG
Source organism: Suhomyces emberorum (assembly GCA_003707835.3). NCBI lineage: Eukaryota > Fungi > Ascomycota > Pichiomycetes > Serinales > Debaryomycetaceae > Suhomyces > Suhomyces emberorum. The sequence goes on from PPLQ03000007.1 coordinate 736,224, forward strand.
CCATGTCAGCTTCCAATGCATGGTCTAGTAAAATTACTACTTCTCCGTGGTTTTTACCAGGAAATCTCATTTCTAAAAAAGATTTCGATGGATCATTAATTTCACCAGGCTCGTTCAATTATAAGGGTAAAAAGGAATTCATGCCTCCATTGCAATTGGTGATGGGATTCGGGCTCTACCTTTTGGGTGATGAAACTACCACTCACAAGTACCAGGAAGCAAGAAGCAAGAAGCAAGAAGAACACGGTTTAAAGGTAACCATGGATAACAAGAAGAAAGAACTAGAAGATTTCATCAACAGAATGAAGTCTACTGAGGGTGAAGAAATCCTGGAGCAACCAGAAGAATTCACTGATCCAACAGTGGAAGTAGACGTTCAAGAAGGCCCAGATTCCGAGAAATTGTCAGGTGAAGAAAATTCGGAGGAAACCACCCCAGAACCATCCAAGGACTCCAAAGCTCCAGTGAAGAAGGTACGTGGTAAAAAAGCTAAAATGAAGAAGATTGCTACTAAATATGCTGATCAAGATGAAGATGAACGTAGGATGAGAATGGACGCACTTGGAACCTTGAAACAAATTGAAGATGCCAAAAAGAAAAAGGAGATTGAAGAACAAGCAGAGATAGAAAGACAACAGAAAAAGTTCCAAGAATCTGCTGCTGCGCAACGTAAAAAGAAGCAAGACGAGAGGGAGTATCAAAAGTATATTATGAGTGAGCACGATGAAGATGAATCCAGTGTCACCAATTGGGTGGATATTCTTGATTCATTTATTTCCAAACCACAGAAGGATGACAATTGTATTGGTGTAATTCCAGTATTTGCGCCATGGGTATCGATGAGTAAGTTCAAGTACAAGGTGAAGATTCAGCCTGGAAATGCCAAAAAGGGAAAATCGATAAATGAGATATTACATCATTTTTCCACCAGAAAATTAGACCCCACGAGGACCGATCCCGAAGTCGACTGGCCAACTGAAAGAGAGTTGGTCAAGGCTTCCAAACCCACTGACATGATAGCTGCGCTCCCTGTGAGTAAACTTAGAATTACTTTGGGAGACGGAAAGGATTCCAAATCGAAGGATTCCAAGAAAGACTCTAAGGGGAAGGGTTCCAAGAAGCGTTGATTTTGACAGCTTTTTTGACAGATCATAGGCAATGAACTTATGGTTGGTGTTGGGTCAACTGTGAAATGTGAAATGGAATTTTAGACCACATCCCCTGCATATGGACAATAACCAGTATGGTTAGGTGAGCTATATGGCTACGTGGTTAAATTATCTTGTTCATTACATGGCTCATGGCCTTCACAACGCTAATTTCAGATGAAGCCAGAGTTATCTGAAACCGATCGAAAATTGGAGCCCCAGATATCCGACTGGTTCACAATACCCATCTACATCAAAGAACATATCATACATAGAAATAGATTAGATCTACTAACTAAGCGGCATTCTGTCCATGCTGTAGAATTTCATTCCGAAAGAACATTGTGATGAAACTTGAATCACCGACATTGAAGATATTAGAACCATTTTGTGATGGCTCATGGTTATGACGTATTCCAGAACAGTTCTCACCCACACGTGCTTCAATATTAAGGACCGATGTTACCGGATTGGAAGCCTTCTATTCTCCATTCAAGTGGAGAGAAACTATAAGAGGTGGGTGGTGCCAGCTAATTGAACATACATTGAAAAGTTCATCGCACAAATCATGGTTGCTATCTCTAAACTTCTCAACAACGGCTTGCTTTTGGTCAACCAAGGTGCTTATCAGGACTTGGCCAGTCCTCAACAAGCTGCTGTGGAACAATTTAATTTTGTTCGCTATTTGGGAGGTTCTGGACCTTACATCCAACGTCAAGGTTTTGGGATTTCTACTGAGATTCCAGATCAATGTACCGTGGAACAGGTACAATTGTTCTCCAGACACGGCGAGAGATATCCTTCGAAAAATGCAGGAAAGAGATTGGAAGCCATTTACAAGAAGTTCAAGAGCTACGATGGGCCATTTAAGGGTGACTTGATGTTTTTAAATGACTACGACTACTTTGTTCCTAACAAAGACTTATACGAGAAGGAAACTTCACCAAAAAACAGTAAATCCATCTATGCTGGAACAACTGATGCCTTGAAACACGGAGCTGCTTTTAGATTGAAATACGGTGATATTTACAACACCAATGAAGTTCTTCCATTATTTTCCTCGAATTCAGGTCGTGTTTTCGAAACGAGTAAGTACTTCGCCAGAGGATTCTTGGGCGATGACTATGCCGATGACAAGGTCAAGTATGTGGTCATCGATGAAGATCCAAAGATGGGAGCCAATTCTTTGACCCCAAGAGATGCCTGTGAAGCTTACAAGGACGAGTCTTCTGACTACGTGAAGAAGCTTGACACCTCTTACTTGAAGGACATTGTCACCCGTTTCACCACTGCCAATCCTGGACTTGATATCACCACCAAGGATATTCCTGATTTGTTCCAATGGTGTGCCTACGAGGTCAATGTTAGAGGATCGTCCCCATTCTGTGGATTATTCACCAATGAGGAGTTCATTAAATCTTCTTATTCCACCGATGTTTCCAATTACTATGCCAATGGTCCTGGTAACAACCTTACTGGTGTTATCGGATCCACTTTATTGAACGCATCCTTGACATTGTTGAAGGATGAGTCCAACTCCAATAAGGTATGGTTATCTTTCTCCCATGACACTGACTTGGAAATTTTCCACTCAGCATTGGGCATTGTGGAACCTGAAGAACATGTACCAACCGACCATATTGCATTCCCATACCCTTACCAACACTCTCAAATCGTTCCACAAGGTGCTAGAATCTACACCGAAAAGTTCAAGTGTGGAGACAAATCCTATGTTAGATACATTGTGAACGATGCAGTGGTGCCAATTCCAACCTGTGCTAGTGGACCAGGATTCTCTTGTGAACTTAATTCATTTGAGTCCTATATTAACGAGAGAATTGGTAGTTACAATTATCCTGAGCAATGTGCCATCAAAAAGGGCTCGCCTGAACATGTTGAATTTTATTGGAATTACAATCAGGAAACTTACAATGCTAGCTTGATTGACTCCTAATTTCGAACTGGTTTCGAATAATAAATAAAATTGTGTGTAATTTTGGTTTAGCATATAGTACGAGGGCATTACTTGCAATTTTTCATAATCATGTTAGCAAAGTTACGCTGCCATGCATAGGCTCATACCACAATTACTTCATAGTGTAGAACAATCAGAGATATGTGAATACAATTAATTCACAGCACAAGCTTCACACGTTCAGTGCCATACTAGCGCTGTAGATAATTATTGCAAGCTTTCGAGCTAGAGCTTCTATATTTTGTAATTCTTTGATTATCAATTTTCAATTTTCAATCTGATGTATAATGCTCAATCAAAATGGATTTTAAATGCTTGATTATTAGCCCTACATCTTATTTGATGAAGAACTATGCACTTACATGCTAGTTATAGTGGACTAATTAGATTGTAACAAATTGATATTATTTTTCAGATAATATGATAAGAAAACGTATCAAATCCGGGGATATTCGTGTAAATAATTAGTAGCGAGACAACAGACATTCCTATGCCGACCGTGGTAAATGATGAATCGGAAACCTTACCTGTATCGTGAATGTAGTTATGGAAACTGGCTGATAATTTGAAAGTTTAATTGAAGATAATAAGATTCCAAACAATCACTGGTAGTGATAAAATAGTCATGACTCACTCACAACAAAGTAGATCCCCCAACTAAACGATTCAACCTCGTTAACTTCCCCAGAAACACACGATATGCCGGGAGACGACCACGGAAAAGATTAATCCACCACGATAACCCACGGCAGCCACATTCGGTTCTGTAACAACCATCAACAGTTCTCACCATACCCAGCTACACGGTGGGTACTCACCTCAAACTCAAACCTCGCGTTATGGAGGTTCGTCTAGGCTTCGCCTGGAAGCAGTATGGACTGTCCCAAACAGGCAATGACATAAAGGATCGAAGCGTCTTGCATGGTGCCAAGTACATAACCACCAAGGGTAATACATTGTAGAAGGGCCAACAATGTAGAACCAGTAATCATGAAGATTGTCTCCACAAATAGATATCGAGGTTAGGATCCTGAAGTGAATTTAGGCGCTTAGAAGTGGAGACCTTTGACCACATGGTTAGTGGCAAGGTGTCGCCTGGTGGGGGGACCAGAGTGTCAAAATTAGTGGTAGCAACCAACACATTAGGATAACCCACCACCTTGAAGCGAACGCAGCCAGCATCGAATCTGAGACATGCCCTAGCTGGGATATTTTCTGACGCATAGGGGAGATGAAATAGCGGGCCGGCAGAGTGTCTTGGAATGCCTGGGTCCACGGTTGGTGTTGTAGCAACCTCAGGATAGCGATCGGGGTTTGAGGAAATCCATGCCTAATCTGCACAATGTATCCGGGGATTATTGCGAAGCTAATCTTCTATTTGGGAAGCTACCAAAACCAATGCGAACCAAATGCGAACTCAAACCGGACCCCCAAACCGAACCCCCAAACCGAACCCCGAGCATACACCGGAATGGACCGGCCAAAGCCCCCGATGCAAGGTCGGTCGATACGAAGGAGGCTCGGAACTGATTGGAGATAGTCCTATTGCATCGCCAACGCAATAGCATCGCCACCATCAGTGTCTCAAGCCTAAACTCTGTACCATCAACTCCGACCATACTATCCACGCGTGTACATTGCCATTTCCGCCCTGTTTCATCCTCAGCCTGAAACTTTGCACCCAAACAATGTCCCCACAACACCTTGTCAGTAGCACGTGAGGCGGTGTACGGTACTGGAGCCGGCAGTTGATCATTAAGGGCCGGTCCCCGGCCCTAGGTCGTTCCTAGTAGTACCGCCAGTGGTCCGCCGGTCCGGATCTGTTGAGGTGAGTCAGCCGCGGCACGTGACCAAGCCGATGCACCTTCTTCACATGATGCATGCATATGAACCCACCGCACCTCATCCAACCAATTACCGACACCATAAACCCTCCGCTAAGCACAACCCGTGACACCCCCGCTGGTTAGGCTCATCCCCGTCTGCGGAATGGACTGCACCCACCGGCCCCCATGGCCCATTCCTGACACAACATCGCCAATACCAGCGACCGGAAATCCTGCCCCAGCTTTGTCCCAGTTGGGACAATTTGTTTTCCAGGTTGAAATTGTTCAAATTGTTCAAATTGTTCAAATTGTTCAGGTTAGGCAAATAATTCTGGTTGGCGTGAAAGTGCCGATTGTCAGCTACAGTGGCAGTATGTAGGAAACAATCAAACCCCTCAGGTGTTGATGCAGACATGCGTCTCCCTTCCCAAAAAGAAAAGGTCCAGGCGCACTAAACAAACCCCCGGAAGCCTTGGTGTATATGCAGGAGACAGACAAATTTTCAGCGTATTATATATATTGTAAGTCCCTGCTTACACACCACCTCACGTCTTCCGTCCATCACCTACGGAACACCAGTTTTTCATCGAAAAAGCACCACTATGGAGTCTCTCGCCCGTGTTTCTATGAACGTTTGCCCGTTCGTTAAGTCCTCGTCAACCCAGGCCATGCGCCAGTTGAGTAAGCAATCCGGTGGGTTGGCCAGCCAAGCTCGTCACTGTCCAGTGATGGGTGCTGCCATCCTGGCCAGAGAATACTCCTCTGCCTCCAAGCCCGTCAGTGCTACTGCTTCTTCCAGCATCACTCCTCCATCCACCGGCTCCGCCTCGGCTCCTTACGCTTTCAAGGCTGAACTGCTCACCGCTAACAAGATTGACCTTTCTTCCAACGAATCCTTGTTTGACTACCAAGGCTTCTTGGCCGGTGAAATGGACAAGAAGCGTTCCGACAAGTCCTACCGTTTTTTCAACAACATTAACCGTTTGGCCCAGGAATTCCCTAATGCCCACCGTACCGAGGAAGCCAACAAGGTCACCGTCTGGTGCGCCAACGACTACCTTGGAATGGGTCGTAATGAACAGACCTTAAATGAAATGAAGCGTGTTTTGACAAAGTATGGTTCCGGTGCCGGTGGTACTCGTAACATTGCTGGTCACAACGTCCACGCTATTCGTTTAGAAAGTGAACTCGCCGCTTTGCACAAGCACGAAGCTGCTTTGGTGTTTTCCTCTTGTTTCGTTGCCAACGATGCGGTGTTGTCTTTGTTTGGTCAAAAAATCAAAGACTTGGTCATTTTCTCTGACGAGTTAAACCATGCTTCTATGATTCAAGGTATTCGTAATTCTCGTGCCAAGAAGCATGTTTTCAAGCACAACGACTTGTACGATTTGGAAATGAAGTTGGCCCAATACCCAAAGTCTACACCAAAGTTGATCGCCTTTGAGTCTGTGTATTCAATGTGTGGTTCAGTGGCTCCTATTGAGGCCATTTGTGATTTGGCTGAAAAGTACGGTGCTCTCACCTTCTTGGACGAAGTCCACGCTGTGGGTATGTATGGCCCACATGGAGCTGGTGTTGCTGAGCACTTGGACTTTGAAGCCCAATTAAAGGCTGGTATTGCTTCTCCAGCCACCAGTACCGTCATGAACAGAGTTGACATGGTCACTGGTACTTTGGGTAAGGCTTACGGATGTGTTGGAGGTTACATCACTGGTAAGGCCACCATGATTGACTGGTTCCGTTCTTACGCTCCAGGTTTCATTTTCACCACCTCGTTGCCACCAGCAGTCATGGCAGGTGCCAGCACCTCCATCCGTTACCAACGTGCTACTTTGATGGACCGTATTGCCCAGCAAAAGAACACTCGTTACGTCAAGAACAACTTGAACAACATTGGTATTCCTGTGATTCCTAACCCATCGCACATTGTGCCAGTGTTGGTTGGAAACGCTGCCGATGCCAAGCGTGCTTCGGACTTGTTGCTTGACAAACACAACATTTACGTGCAAGCCATCAACTTCCCTACCGTTCCTATCGGACAGGAGAGATTGAGAATCACTCCTACTCCTGGCCACGGTGCTGAAATCTCCAACCAATTGATTAGTGCACTTGACTCTGTTTTCGACGAGTTGTCCTTGAACAGAATCTCCCAATGGGAGAACAAGGGTGGATTGTGCGGAGTCGGTGATCCATCTGTGGGTGAGGTCCAACACGTCTGGTCCGATGCTCAGTTGGAGTTGACTGATGCTGATCTTAATCCTAATGTCATGGATCCTGTGATTCAACCTGTTGGTGTGTCATCTGGTGTTGAATCATACTAGGTAAACTAGCTATGTGAGTACAAGTGTTAGTGTTTAGGACTTTTACTTCTTTTTATAGTCGCCATGTCAAATGCATGAATCAATGCAATTATCTGTAAGGGGCTGGAGATATCGGGCGATGGAAGTGCGGAACTGCGATACCTCCGTGCCGTTCCCCACTGGGGAACGGCTTCATAACAATACGTGGTGCATTAAATAACATAAGGGCTTTGAATCTTGGCCACTTCCACTGTTACAGTACCCTAGTGGCAATGGTAGTAATAGCGAATGGAATCGCGGTAGGAACTTGCGAACTTTCCTGGTGAAAAATAGTGTAGGGCCTAAAACTACTGCGAAAGGATCTCATTTAGGACCAGCTGGCGGGGGAGGACAGACCGGTCAGTAAACTGGGTGCAATCGGAAACACGGCAAATTTTTCTAGAAACAAATGCCATTTGTATGTGGTGTTTCTGTTGAGAGTTTTCTGTTTCATTTTGATGCGATAACGCAACTGGTGAAATGTTTGAAAAATAGCGACCATTTGTTTAGGGGAGAAAAAACCTTTATTTTCACCATCCTTTTCTGGACACTCGCATACCATTACTATTAAATAGGGCTAAATTAATCCACTAATTAATTCCCTTTATAAATCCCATAATATCATTTCCACTTCTAAACGAATGGAATGTCTCTTCTGTTTAAGAATCTAACTAGCTTCGGGTGTTCTTATTTCCGTGTATGCTTCAATTACTATTCCATACATACTACATCTATAGATCCATAGTGCACAAAATGACATGCAATTACCTCAAAAATCACGGGAAAAGACTCTTCTTGCCCTACAATCTTAAAGGAAGTATAATTCAATACTCTAACCCGTTTACCACATCGCTAGCCCCGTAGCTGCCACTACCAAACAACACCCATTCCCCCATCATCAAAACTGCCGCACGTGACCGTCGCGTATAGTTAATTTGCATGTTTTGGTTTAGATATCCACCACAATGGACAAGACCCAGCTTATCCAGCAGCACACAAGCAGGCTAGTCCGTACCTTGGTCCCGGGAGAATTCGGTCCGGAGTTTGTCCACAGCATCTCCACCGAACTTTCTGCTGCATTGAGCTCCAACGAGTCACCGCTCGATCCTCATCAAAGGTCCCACCACATATCACAAATCACCTCCAAATACAGAACCTACTTCGTCACCAGAGGCTACCACGAAGAATGGGCGAATTTCCAGCGTGTGTTGGACTCGTTGGGGCAGCTCAAGTCCTTGGACCAAATCTACAGTTATTTGATGTTCTTGAGTGCCCTCCATGAGGAACCCTCCGACCATGTGCCTCCACCTCAACCTCACTCTACAAGAAGCCCTGGAAGTGATTTCTACAGTCCTTCCCCTATCCTACCTTCCAGCAGGCCCTATACTAGAAACGTCCCAGAAAACATCACTCCAGCTTCGGATTTCCCACGTTCCTCGCCTTACAAAGACACATCATCGCACATCCCTCTTAGCCAAGTCATAGCTCCCTACTACGAAACGTTACCCGAGTCTTCCATATTGACTTACCTATCATACACTCTTCTTGGACTCGACTCCAAGCTCATTACCTTCGACTCCGATAAACAAATCGATATCCCCTCGAAAGTCAACAATAGCTACACTGGTATACTTTTCGACGTGTTGGAATGTGCATTGCTCTACAAAAGCTTACAAAAATTCACCCACACCCAAAAGGGACGATTGAACTCTCCCATCAAAACGGCATTCCTCACGGTTTTGGAATTGCAGCTTACAGACTACATCGACCACATAAATCAATTATTTAACACCCAGCCTCCATCATTGATATCAGTGTACCACAGCATCTCGGACTGGATTTACAAACTCAGATTACTATACTCACTTGTGGTTCCCATAATAGATATAAACGGTTATGATTTCTTATCTGTGGTGTACGAATTGACCAAGTTCGGTGACAGAAATGTACAAACATTGGCCAACGAAGTATTCACCAACATCTCACTGCCCTATTACCAAATTATTGAACATTGGATCATCAATGGTGAGCTTATTGATGAAAGTGATGAGTTTTTCGTCAAGTTCGATTTTGAACAAAACGATTTTAATAATATAATCGAATTTTTGCCCTCAAGAATCCCTTTTTTCATTGACAAGGCCTTGAGTTATAAAATCCTCCAGATTGGAAAAATGTTGATTTATTTAAACAAATACTGCAAGGAATTGATCTGGATTAACAAATATAGCAATGAATACTCTCAAGAAATCTTTCAGGTGAACCACGGTTTGCAATCCATGGATCCCGAATCATTTAATGCGTTAATATGCAAACAGTATCAACAGTTGCTCAATTATTTCACTACGATCATCTATGGTCCTAAAAATGAATTGGTGACCCATCTCACGAATTTCAAAAAGATTTACTTCTTGCAAAATAACGACTTCATTGATTCGATCATTGCAAATGGAGCTGAATTATTCAATGAACCTTCTACTACCATATCTTCCAATTATTTATCAAAGATTTTGAATGATTCGATAAATGATTCATCTTTACGGTATAATAAGTATGCCAATCGGCTTGATGCTAGAGTGCTTGATCCTATTCACGGAAACATTGGTTGGGAAGTGTTTACCCTCGAGTATAGGATAGAAGATTTGCCTATCAATTCATTGTTGGAGCCTCACATGGTGCAATATCTCAAGATGTTTAACTTCTTATGGAGGCTTCGTCATTTGCATTATTTGTTGAACGAAAATGCCAAAGAGTGTGCTGGACTTCATAAAATTGAGATGAAAACCATCCATGCCAAATACAAGCGCTTGAAGCGTTTATCCCGTCACAGCATTCGGGACAAAAAAATCTTGTGGGTTATGAAATCCTTCAACACTATTAGTATGATACGATCGATCTTCGTGAAGTTTATGAATTCCTTGATGCTGTACTTGTCGTTTGACGTAATCGAAGATACTTACAATAAGTTGTTGATTGACAAGCTATTCCAGACCAATCAACTAAAAGGCAATAAGGGGGACGAGGGATTTGAAAACCAGCAATTACAACTTCTAAGCGCATTAAATCCAAAATTTCTTGCATCGCTCGGAAGCAATGTGCATAATTCCAAGTCCGGATCCGTAGCCCACAATATGAATGAGCTTACGGTGGACGAGATTATTGGGGTGCATGAGAAATACTTGACCCAGATAGTGAAGAACAAATTAATCAATGAGGATGCGTTGGGGAAGATCAGTAATGTCAGTTATATCGAACAGATCTACAAGCTTCTTGAGACGATATTTAAATTTTTCAAGAGCGCAGAAGAATACAATAGTTTACTCCTGAGTTACGTGCTAGTGCTAAATATTGAAGCATCAAGAGATCACTCTGATGTGGATGGTGAGATGATGGACGTGGAGCTGGTGCAAGACACCGAGGACAAGCTCCACGCAATCACCCTGCGGATATATGGAGATTTGTACCGCAAGTTCCAGACCGACAAGGAAGAGTTCGTAAAGGACCTTCGCGTGGACTACGATCTCAAACCTATAGTTCACATGTTTGTGTGATCATGTTCATGCACCACCAGGTACATTTCTCGTAATTCGTCGGAGTGGCAGAAAACGGCGACGCGACCTCGTCAGTTTCACAAGACAATCACTAACACCAGATTCCATGAGCACCCGATTCGTAAGCACTCCTGCATCTCCTTCTGCCTACATAGGGGCCATTTAATTCTTATATATCAAGGCCAACATAATCTCAACATAATGCAATAAATTTCACATCACCTGTACCACCTGGTGGTGTTATTGGCCTATATCATTCACCGGCAAAAACTCACCAATTTGGCCATTCGTACTCGAAATGGATTCACATCCAATGCACTAACCACATCCAGTGCACTAACCAAAACCTCTTTGTATCGTTATTATTGTGACGGCATAGCTGTTGCTGTCTTTCAGCCCCGTCATTGGATATTTCTCCTGGTGTCCATTCCAATAACTTTCCGGCACATATCACCACCGCACCGCACCACTTCGGGCCTCGGTTGCACGAAGTTCCGAAAATCTATAAAACCCCAGATTTCTCCAGATTCAACAAATCAACAATGGAAGAAGTCGACAGCGTCTTGGTTGATAACGTTAAGTCTTTTGCTGCCGGAGGTTTCGGTGGTATCTGGTATGTATGGCGGTGCTACCGCCAGTCGATTGGGGCCAATCACCTCGCTATCCAACTTTTCACCCTTGCTAACATCTAGTGCCGTTCTTACTGGTCACCCCTTTGACCTTGTCAAGGTCCGTCTTCAAACCGGTCTCTACAAATCATCAGTGGAATGTGTTAAGACCACCATAGTCAAGGATGGATTCACCGGTCTCTATAGAGGTGTTCTTCCTCCACTTTTGGGTGTTACCCCCATGTTTGCTGTGTCTTTCTGGGGTTACGACATGGGTAAGAAGCTTGTGGGTGGATTCACTGGAAAAACCCCTGAACAATTTACCATCGCCAACATTTCCACCGCAGGTTTCATCTCTGCCGTTCCAACTACCTTGGTTGCTGCTCCATTCGAGCGTATCAAGGTGATGATGCAAGTTGCCGATGGAAAGGGCTCTTCCATGGGCTCAGTGGTCAAGGAGATGTATCGTACCGGCGGGATCCGGTCCATTTTCAAGGGTTCTGTGGCCACTTTAGCTAGAGATGGTCCAGGTTCTGCTCTTTACTTCGCCACTTACGAGTACTTGAAGAAGAAATTGTCCCTGCCAGGTGAAGATATGTCTCTTTTGGCTATCTCCACTGCCGGTGGTTTTGCTGGTGTTTCCATGTGGTTGGGTGTTTTCCCAATTGACACCATCAAGTCTACCCAGCAATCCTCCAACGTCAGCATCTCCATTGCTCAAACCACCAAAAATATTTACGCCAAGGGAGGTATCAAGGCTTTCTTCCCAGGTGTTGGTCCCGCTTTGGCTCGGTCCTTCCCTGCTAACGCAGCTACCTTCGTGGGTGTCGAATTGGCAAGAAAGGCTCTTGACAATGTGTTGTGAAACAATCCTATTTATTAGACGCATGGAGCAGTTATCAAATCAGTTTTCTTCAAGATTGGTCCATTGTATGATCAGTAAACTGTAGTATAATGATCTATCTGAAGGGAACTAAAAATGGTTTGAATTGAATTATAGTATATTATGGATAATGAATTTACCTAAAAGTGATATTATAATTCAACTCATCTCCACCACTATTTATTATAAAATATATATTCTTGTGCTATTTACCGCAAGTAGTTGATTTTATTGTCAAATCAATTAGCAATTTGCTTATTTTTGAATTTATCCAAAAATCAAAAAAAATATCCAACGATGAAGTAAAAGTCTCACTCCTTTTTTTTCAACACCACTAGAAAGAGCCTTAAATATTCATATCTTTCCATGAATATCTAATAAACAAACATATTTCTATTTTATGGTTTGCTCTACTATATTGAATTTCCATAGACTTATGAAATGATACTTCACAGTAGCTTCGATAAATAGAAAATGTGGAAATAAATTGGACACCAGTGATGTTTTTTTCACCTAGAAATCCAAATAAAACCTTTCGCAATATTACAAAAGAAGAAATGGCAAAGAATCATCTGTTCTAGCAAATGAATCTTCCAATTCCTGTTTCGTTTTTGTGGGTCTCAAAATCTCGAGCTTACCCGCTTAGCCTTTTTCTCTCATGGGGTATGTCGTGCGTATACCATATCCATAGGTCAACGAAATTTACCTTCACCGCCCTATACTCGATAAGATAAAGCCCAGCGGATTCTATCTCCCAATTATATCAAAAATGTCGTTGTCCGATGAACAGGTATGTACAGAAGAAGCCAATAAGATGAATTGATAGTTGTTTTCGATTGATACTAACCGCCAGGTAAAATCAGAGCTTAGCAAGATGCAAGCTTTCATCCAGAAGGAGGCCCAAGAGAAGGCCAAGGAGATCCGTTTGAAGGCTGACGAGGAGTACGAAATTGAGAAGGCTTCCATTGTTAGATCTGAAACCGCCGCCATCGACTCCAACTACGAACAAAAGTTGAAGAAGGCCTCTTTGGCTCAACAAATTACCAAGTCTACCATTGCAAACAAAACCAGATTGAGAGTTTTGGCCACCAAGGAAGAGGTCTTGGAAGAAATCTTCACTGAAGCCAAGAAGGAGTTGACCAAGATTACCTCCAACAAGGGACAATACAAACCAGTGTTGGCAGGTTTAATTGAAGAAGGTTTATTAGCATTATTGGAAAAGGAGGTTATCATCAAGGTTAGAGAAGCTGACGCTGCCTTGGCTAAGGAAGCTGCCGAAGAAGCTGCCAAGGCCTTCGAAGAGAAGGCCAAGTTCCCAGTCTCCATCACCTTTGACGAGAAGTTCTTGGGCAAGGACATTTCTGGTGGTGTCATTGTTAGTAACTCTACTGGTAAGATTGAGGTCAATAACACTTTGGAAGAAAGATTGAACATTTTAAACCAAAACGCTTTACCTGGTCTCAGATTAGAGTTGTTCGGTATCTCCCCTACCAGAAAATTCCTCGATTAGTTCTTTAGAGATCCCTATAATTCTTTCGGGATGACAATGCTAATAGCTAATCCCTCCTTTTGATCTTATATTCTTTATACTTCAATATCATAATCATTTTTGTATTCACGTAATCTTCCAAGTGGGTTTTCTAGTTTTGCATTATGTAACCTTCACACGAATCTTCAATCAATGTATATGCAGGAACTCCAAAATATCTATCTACATCATCGAAGGATTCAGTGATAACTCCCTACACCAAAACTATTTTCTGACTGATAAAAGACTTCATTGCATTACTTCGAGTAATACTGAGACCTTCATGCTCGAGATATACATTCATATAAATAGAACTTAGGTCGAAATATTGATAGGTCAAAGGGCAACTATTGCCACTCGAGCCCTCCATCATCACTTCTAGAATAACATATACCAAACAATATTATCTCAATGAACACATTACAACGTTCTGTGACAAATATCACTTCAAAGGGACCCATAATGAGCAAATCATGGTCAATTTCATACAATTTTTGCCGTTGTTCTCATCGTGGGATCCATCATCTCATAAGGTCAGTTCCAAACCAATCTGAGAAGTACAACTATAGACAATCAACTGGCCTTACAACTTCTCATTACCGTCACAAAATAACACAGGCTAATAAGCGCATAGGGGGAACAATAAGTACACAGAACGAACTCTCTTACAAAGGCATTAAACCTATCACACCAAATGATCTTTATGTATCATGCACCACCTTTGACGATAAAGGAAATATCACCAGTGTTTCTCAAAAGCACCACAAGATGAATTTTTTAAAGGAAAACTTCTTGTTCCCTCGAGATTTAAGAAAAATCGATACTTCTTCAATTGATGTCATTCCATCCATAATGGTACGACCACCATATTCAATATTAGTCAATTTGCTTCATATCAAAGCAATCATAAAAAAAGATTCAGTCATGATATTCGATACTTCTACTCCATCTGTTGCTATGAAGTTAGGGATTTTCATGTATGACTTGGAGTTGAAATTGAAATTACCATCAGATATACCTTACGAATTCAAAGCATTAGAGAGCATCCTAATTAGTGTAATGAGCTCTTTAGAATCTGAACTTAATCACCATAGAAGGACATGTGGGAGGATTTTAACAGATTTGGAGAATGAAATTGATAGAAATAAGCTTCAAGATTTATTAATTAAGCTGAAAAAGTTATCTTCATTCCATCAAAAAGCAATTCTTATCAAAAATGTTCTAGAGGAATTGTTGGATAACGATGAAGATTTGGAAGCCATGTATTTGGGAAACCACACGATCCTGAAAACAGATAAATATGAGGAAATTGAAATGATATTGGAATCATATTATAATCAATGTGACGAAATTGTCCAACATGCGGGAAGTTTGCTTAATGATATTAAGGTCACTGAAGAAATTATCAATATCATACTCGATACAAACAGAAACAGTTTAATGTTGTTCGAATTGAAGATTACCGTTTACACCTTAGGCTTCACTGTTGCAACTTTGGTTCCTGCATTTTACGGAATGAACTTGAAGAACTACATTGAGGAAACCGACTGGGGTTTTGGTGCAGTGGTTGTAGTATCTTTGATTCAAGGTTTACTCATCACAATGCTTAACTTCAGAAAGTTGAAGATGGTCCAAACTTTGACAATGGGTGACTCCATTGGTAAAAGCCTAATCAGATCTCATGGATCAAACAGGAGAGGACTACACAGAGATTCATGGATTTATAGGCTATTTTATGGATCCAGAAAAACTACTTATCATTATCCTACCAGGAAAGATAAAGATGTGATATGGCGAATGATAAATGACGACAAACCATTGAAGTAGCCACATCATATTCATGTACATAGTTTAAGGTAATATAAGGTTATAGAATACAACATTTATTAATCGGAATCGCCGTCAGAATCGGAGTTGTTGACGACTTTGTCTTCGTCACTTTCTTTAGAATAACCTGGCAACTCGTCATCGTCAACAGGTTCAGCAATTTCAGTGACGGTATCTATAGGTTCCTCGTCGAACTTCATATGCTTACTTTTTGGGGAGGCGGAAATACCGACAGTGCTAGATGCTCTGCGTTCTCTAAACACAGGTTGGGCATCCTTTTCAGCACCTGGCTTAATCAAGGTACCTTCCACCGACACCACTCTTCCAGCGGAGTGGATGGCCTTGATGGTAAATTTCAACTTACCCTCAACTTTGACTTCATTTTCATCGACCCAGTACCCAAATGACTTGAATTTGGGAGTGTTTTCTTGTTCTTCTTCCAAAACTTCATCTTCTTGGTTAGGTATGAAGTTCCAGCCGTTTGGAATATTGTATTTTTTAATGGATGCGTTGAAAGTGTCATGGACCAACAAACCTAAGTGGGATGCGGTTTGCATGTAGATGTATCCTTCTAAAATATCACCGACTTGTGGTCTCCATATCAAAAGATCAAGGGTAACCCATAAGAATGTAAATGGTGATGAGCCTTCGATCTTAGCGATGGTGATAGGCTGGTCATCAGAGTCGACACTTATGTTATCAGAGGTGAATTTAATATTAGAGTATGCTAATACTACTCCCTTTGCTTTAGAGAAGTAATTCATGACGAGAGGATCCAAATGCTGTGCTTTGATACCATTGATTGGGTTGTTTAAATGGACTGGTGCTAGTGATACAAACATTCTTGTGGTAACTTTATGAAAACATTGAGAAATACCTTCTTCATTCAATATATTAGTGCTTTGTGGAATGATGCTAGGTCTTTTTGCCATGGGCTCATCCCCATTAAAGCTTCTTTTAGACATGTTTGTTGGTGATGGGGTATAAGATGGTAATTTTTCACTTGAGAAATTTTGCGATGAGACTGTGCGAAAACCACTAGTGTAGATGAGAACCATATATGCGATAACAATAAGTGTGATGCAGCAGCATGGAGTGTTTCATTAGAATTCGTAAACTAAAGTAGATTAACAGCATAATGACTCATACTATTACGCATCCCTAGTATGATATACGTGTATTCAATTATTTTGCTCATTTTTTATCATCATAGTTTCGTAAGGTTTGTTGCGCAGCCTATCCTTCGAATTTATCATTCGAAAGGCAGAAAAATCGAATACTATAAATAAGCTGCTCAATCAAGGTGTCGTTTATAGAAGATATTTCAGGAACTTTGTAAGAAATATGTTCTGAAGTCAAAAACTTGAAATGATTTAGTGCTTCAGATTACATTATGCAAAAGAATTAATTGTACATTAATAGTGCATTATATGAGGTCTATAGAACAGGAAAACGATAGTTGATGGTATGAATATCTAAACTTGGGGCAATTGATCAATAAAACTAGATCAATATTAAGTAATCCTAATCGTACATTAACACTCTAATTTACTTGCCCTTGAATTTTGAGAATCCATACATATCAACAGGCTTTCCTTGCTCTTGTCTGTCTAAATGGTGCCTGAATGAAATACTTTCTTCTTGTTTAAAGCTTTGATCTTTCTTCTTGAATGCATAATTGATATTGGGGCTACGGAAAACCGCAAAATTCTTGAGGATCCTATTAGCATATTTGCTTGGTGCGTCTTCCGCCTCGCTGTATTCAGGCACTCCGAAGAAGCGTACCTTCTTGACAACATCTGAAGTCGATGACAGAGAAGACGATTGGGAGATTTCCTGGTCTCCCGAGGCGTCTGAAACTGGGGATGATACACTATTACGCTTTGTGTTTCTGCGAGTAACTTGATCCCTGGTAGAAACAACCCTAGTTATTGGAGCGGTTGGGACAGGTAAGTTGAGCAGTGGGTCAGCAACAGTTGGAGTTGTTGTATTAGTAGAGTCATTTGTGGTAGCAATGGTAACCTCAGGATCAGTTATCGACGATTCTATTTGCCTTCTTAAATTAACGGCACCAGGATTATTTGGATCGAAAGTAACAGAAGTGAATTGTTCCTTCTCTTGCGTCATCAAAGTACCAGACTTTGCAGCTTTCCTTAAGTGATTTTGAAGTCTTTGATTCGCACTTAATCTATTACTAACAGCTTTCTTTTCCTCTGGGTCTTCCTCAGCAACAGCCAACAACTCTCTTTGAACTTTATTGGGACTAAGTGGTTTTTCAGTTGGAAGAGTGTTGGTACTTGGCTTCCTCGATACTGATGGTGATCTTTTCACTGGTTTGGCACCACCAAAGCTATTTGACAAAGCCACCGCTGCACCAGAAGCAGCATCGTTGATCTTTGGAATGTCTTTAGTTAAAGGTTGCGAATTGGAACGGGTACGTCCAACGGGTGTTTCCTTTTCTCCACCTGAGCTTTCAATATTGGTCAATGAGCTGTTTGAATTTAAAAAGAGCATTGAATTTGGTCTGCGAATTGGAGGTTTCGTATTGTTACTGATCGGAGTTTGAGGGAGAATCACTGAATTTCGTTTTGGAGAATTGAGCGAACTTCGTCTACCCAATGTTGCAGATCCGTTACTGTTCACACTGGATACCGATGATGAACGTGAAGGTCTAGTAACTAACTTTGGAGTTTCACCGATATCTAGTTTCTTGAGCTTTTTCTCCACAGTCTTTGCAGTTGGAACAGTTGGAACAGTTGGGAGAGATTCAGACTTTTGAATACTTGGAGTGCTTGATGTACTGTTTAAAGATGAAGAACTGCTTGAAGGCTCAAGTACTTTGGCCTCTTGGATACTTTGATAGATATCAAATAAATTCTTCTTGGGTAATTGATAAACTCTTCTAAATCTCAATTCAGCTGTTATCCAATTTCTCCCAAACTCTTCGAATTTTTTCACATTAGACTCTAAAATAGTACAAGTTTGACTGACGAAATTACTAAAATCATTAATACTCTTAAGACTTATTTCAAACCGCGAGCTAGGACGTATAAATCTTGTAAGATTGGCAATGACCGTTCCATTCTTCTTTGCAGAATTGAATATATCCTCCATGGAACTTAACAAGTTCTGCTTAAAGTAAATCAGGTTCTGGGATTGAAATAAGAGTTTTTGATCAGTCAAATGTTGGATGTTTGATAGGTAGATCTTTCTACCAAACCTTCTAAATATGGTATAGAGATCATTCAATCGCAACGTCAACAAGAAGATTCTGTGCAAAGAATATTTGAAATCGGGCATATTTTCAAGGCCATGCTTAATCGTCTTGAACTTCTGGATCACTGGTTTCAACTTTTCAATGTTAGCTTTGATATGCTTAGTTATGAGGAACAACATTTTGAAGTCCATATCAACAAGAGTTGCCTCGATGAAATCTTCATTCTGTAACAAGATTTCATCCCTGGGGATTGAAAAGTATAAGTTGTTGAGGGTTAAGTCAAGATCAGAGCTTGAATCGAACAAATTATTTTTGATTATTGCTTCGACCTTATCGAAATAATTTGGAGCCAACGGATATGTTCTGTTGGCCTCGATTTTTGCTTGTTCTAATCTCTTGGTATAGCCTTGAAGACAAATATTCGACAAGATCTCCAAGAGCTTCAAACACTTGAGAGCAATTGGAATCTTTGGAAGTTCAGCCAATGGAACAACTGCAGTATCTTGAAGATCATAGGGGATATGGGCTACGGCGGTGGAAATGGTGATTTGAGCGGTTTTGACCAATTTGAAGTTGGACAAGAGCTGGAGCCGAGCTTGAAATGCATTGTCATTGATGGAAAAAAGGTTACCTGTAAGAAGCACAATAAACTGGATCAAGGGTAACAGATCGAACACTTTTGCGGAAGTTTCGGCCAATTCCTGGTTATTTGACTGGGGTTTAGGGGTGCATTGAGTCAAGAGCTTCTTTATACTTTCTATGACCAAGTTCAACTTTATGATGGAGTATTCGTACTGAAGAATCTTGCAATCAAGTGAGGTGATAAATGAAGGTCCAGGGTGTTCGGGGGTGGGGGCATTTGTGGAGGAACCAGCACCGGGCTCACCGCTGGGCTTCGAGACAGCTCCGGAGGTATCTGAGTTGATAGGTGACAAAGAAGACATACTAATGCGAAGAAAGAATTGAAGTGTATGGGTGGCTTATGTTGGACGAATGAATATGACCTTGGAGTGGTGTCACCCTTGGAAACGGGTCAGATGTTGAACCGGGTAAGGTTTTGCAGGCACACGGGAACTGGTGGTGTTATTTGCAGTTCCAACAGCAGTAGAATCGATTCAATTGAGCAAAACAGAAGGCAATCTCCTTTGTGGACGTGGTACGGTGTCAATGGTATCGCCTTGGAGAGAAAGCCAACGATAATCGGTGGAAGCGCCGGTAAGTCGGGAAACTTGACACAAGCAAAAATTGGCCTGGGAACGATGGAAAGTGGGGGATGGCGGACGCGATTTCGATGTCCAATACTCGTTTCAAGCTGACTATCAATGGTATGATCTATTGCTGAAATCACCGTTGTATCACTAGTGTTAGGAGTGTCAGGTGACCGTAAATTGATGTTGCGCACAGGCGGGTTAACAACCCCAGTGTGAGGAATTGGTTTCAACAAAGCACACCATCAAAATCACCACCATGTCCAAGATCCTCTACTTTGTGGGAGGTGTGCTTCTTCTTCATGCGGTTTACTCATCCATGGAATATCATCAGCTCTTGAAAAGCACCCATCACAAGGACCAATTGTTCGGGGTGCCGTCCGACATTGTCCATGAGACGGTGTATGGATTGGTGCTTATTATCTTTGGCGCCATCAAGTCGGTGAAAAACGAGGTTCATTATGCTGTCCAGAGTGACACCAGCGAGGACCCAGCGCTCCAGGGCATCAACATCAACAAGGCAATCCAGCCAGAGTACGAGTACCTCAAACCTATCGAGATGAAGCGGGCGGTCAAATTGATGGAAAAGGTTGGGGTCAACGACTATGCGGAGTTCGACACCAGGTTGGACTACTTCGACATCGCAAAGAAGCGGAAGGAATACTCTCAGTGGTTGGAACAGAGTTAATAGATACCAATGCACGAACTAACTGGAATGCGTAGCAGTCTCTGACCCAACATGGCGTTGGTGGCGAATCGGGTGTTTAGGTGATTTCGAAAACGCCTACCGAAGCTTGGTGGATGGAAATGCCCAGCTTGGTTGGTGGTTTCGACAAAGCCCACAATTGAAATACTCATGGTACTTTATGTAGACATGCGCCGAGATCATCATTTATAAGCATAGCCTAGATCGAGGTAGGCTTTTGGTTTGTCCAGCGCTGTGGTGCCTCCAACAGCCCCATTGATGGTGTAGATCTTCATTAACGGTGCAATGCTGGGTAAATCTGCTTGTTATACTCCTGGGAACAATACTTGGTAGTTCCACCAACTAATGTGCATTCCACCCATAAACCCATGATTACACAATTTCTGCATGTGGCTATTTTCGTAGGATAAACGGAGCAGGAGGTTACTGTGAGCAACCAACAATCCACCAGTAATGAATGACTACAGGCAGTGTATTATATTTCGATCGTTTGGATCGGTCCTCTAAGGATTCTATCATTTCAACTATTATGGAATATATAAAATTAGATGGTCTTCTTTTGAGCAGCCTCGGCCTTAACCTTCATTCTCTTCTCTCTGTTGGCCTTGGCCTCAGGACCAGCCTCGGTGTCCAAAAAGAAATCCCACCATCTGAAAGAAGACGAGTAGCCTCCAACAAAGTAGTGGTGGTGCAAGTCGTGGTGGTCGGCACCAGCCCAGAATGGAAGGAAGTTGTGCAAGGACCATGGGAACTCGTAACCGGAGTGGGAGTCAATGGCTTGGAACAAACGGCCGGTGACCCAGACACACATGGTGAAAAGGTGCAAATCACGAGTGAAGAGACACCACACAACAGGAATACCCACGGTACCCATACCCAACAACATCACCTCAACAGGGTGGGCGTACTCAGCAGCCATACCGAAAGGAGCAGCGTATCTGTGATGTTGCTTGTGGATGTACTTGTAGAAAACACCGTAGTGTAACGCACGGTGGAACCAGTAGTGCCATGCGTCTTCAAGAACGAAGAAGAGACACACTTGCAAGAAGATTCTGGTCCATGATGGGAATGGAACCAGGTAGCTGATACCGATACTCTGGCAAACTGGGTGGAAAAACCAGATTGGGAGGGCTTCAAGACAAAGGTGATGGATCACCACCGACTTGAAACATTCCCACTGCTCTTCACTGCTTGGAAGCTTGGTGTCTTGGATCTTGTATTTGTTGAAGTAAGGGATTCTGTCGATAATGAACCATGGCAAACTTCTACCAAAGTAAACCACTTCGTGCATGAAGAAGAAGATACATCCGGTAGCCAACAAATCGTTGTTTATGTAGTAGTAGATGGATCCCCAAATCTTCTCGACCAAACTCAAGTTTGGAAGCTGGTTGAAGTTCTTGAACACACCGGCTACCGTGGTAGCATTTTGGAAGCTAGAGTAGTCACTGAAAACAGCACTAACCATAGTGTACAAAGGGTCTGATACGATTTCACTGGTCTTTGGGCGATTTATAAACCACATCTTTTCTTTTTCTATGCGCGCGCACGACCGCGATCGCGTTTTCATACGACGGGAACGAGCTCGTATAACCGAAGGCGTAGACGTGCTATCAAAAATCCACGAACGACCAGAACGAGCTCATCTCACGGTTTGCAACCGAATTCAGCAACAATTGACTGACTTCGCCCATTAAACGTGTTTATCCACTTGGAACGTTTATCATATGTTGCTACTTCACACGATCAGGCCGAAAGCTCCTGACGGCAATCAGATATTGTTTAGTGACGGGTAAATCGTTAACTAAGGAGGAAACTGGGCAGTGTGTGCGACATCCTACGACGACGACCGCGACATCAAGTTCCAGGCAGATCCCGCGCGACATTGTTTTGAACGATGTTGAGGGCTTTGGGAGTACCGGGCTCTGCAAGCATGACAAAGGTTATTGGACTGGCGTACCGTTTTGAACTCCGTCGGTATGGATAGGCGTGACAGCTTGGTACAAAAACCGAATCCCGAATTAATCCGATCTAGGGGGTTTGCCTTCGTGATCTCCTGCGACACGGTTTTTGCACCAATTGGAAAATCCTGCCCATCAAATTCCTAGGTATATACTTGGAAAACTCCTGGAAAATAAGAACTTCGGGCAGAAACGGTAAACCACAATCCTAATGTAGTCTGCACTAAAGTCATCCATAATGCTAGCAGGTTCACCACCAAAATATATTTCGTTTAATAATCAGCACCCTCTACTTCATCTAGTTTGGCAGGCACAAACAAATGCTCTATTGTTCCAAGCGTGGATCACACATACACATACACATACGCACGCACCATGTATGGATGAAACTTGGAGGTTAAGAAAATAGATTTATTCCGACTATTGACAATTCCAAAAATTGGATATTCGATCATTGGATACAAAATAAGTTAGATAAAGTTGAATATATGAATGAATGTTAAAGTGCAAGAAAAGAACACTAAGGTAACAAATCTATATTTGGGGTTATTTTTATGTTGCAAATGTTTTACAAGGATATTAAAACTAAATTTGATTAAATTAATTATTACATATCATACGTAAAAAAGGACTTTGTTCAATGAATTGAAAGGTGGGTCGTAACCTAGCTTACCACTTTGGAAGATCAGGAATGGAATTGACTCTTTGCCCGTCAGGATTTAAAAGGTTTCTGATGGCTTTACCGGACGAGTCAAGGGTGTGAATGATATTAACACCTCCCCATGAAGCCATGTCTGTGTCGGTTAAGTTCAAACACAAGAAAATCAACAACAAACACCATGCCAAACCGATATCTAAACCAGCAGACAAAGAGTAGTTGTACTTACTCCACCAGTGAAACCACTTTCTCTTAACGAACCATCCGAAGAACAAACCAACGGAACAGTATGAAGCATAGTTGTATGGGGTTGCAGGAGGAATCAAACCAGTACCAGAGAAGAAAACTGGCCAGTTGACCCATCTGATAGGAGAATTTGGCCACTTCTTCAAAACGAGGTATGAAATGACTGGAAGAAGAGCACCAACAAGGAAGAAGAATAACAAGTGGTGGTAGATTTGTCCTGGGGAGAATTGACGTTGAGGACCGATAACACCCCAAATAATAGAAGAGTTGAAGAAGACGACACCGTTTGGACAAGTGTAATGATTCTTTTGCTCATGGTCACAAAGGTCTTCAATAGATCCATAAGACCATCTTAAAACAGCAATTTGGACCAAGGTACCCCAAATAGTAGCGGCAAATTGGGCAGCAAACAAAACCTTTGGAGCAATCTTCATGTAGTGACCTAACTTTTGATCTTGCACAAAGGTAAGAGCTTGATTGTTGGTAATGTAACCGAAAGTCTTGAAGAACATCATGGCCATTGGTTTACCTGGAAGTAGGTAACCGATAATGAATTCAGTAATAACGTTCAAACCGACAGCAATGTTGGTTCTAGAGTAGATAACACCAATTGGGATCAAGAAGAAAATGGCAATGGCCAAGGCAAGAACCAAAGACCAAATTGGCATTTCAGTGTTCCAGCATCTGATGGTAACAATAGACATCGCGAAGAAAATAAGGAAAACAATTCCGTACCACCATTCAGGGACTTGCTTGTAATTCTTCATTAATCTTTGATGGACGTCTGGTCTTTCTTGTTGCTTAACTTGTTGAATAATTTCACGTCCATGGAACAAGATAGTGTGCATCACTGTAGAAGTAATAGATGCGAAAGACATACCGTAAGAAACAGCGAAAGTGGTTGACAAGAAAAGTGGAGAGTATGCTTCGTAACCCGCCTTGTTGAAACTCAAAGTCTTTCTGTTAATGATTCTGGAAACATTGTAAGTGATACCATACTTGTCGTAAGAAACGGAAGAGGAAATTGGGAAGTATTGGGCATACCAGGTATTGGTGTAGTGAATAATTGGAACAACAATCCAGAAAATAGTCACAATAGAGGCGAAAATGGTAGCAAGAGTGGATGCAGGTGGAATCAATGGGGAACCAATATAACCAGCAATTTGGTTCCAGTCAAGGGCAATACTATTTGGTAACATACCTAAACCAGTTGAAGAACCAAAGATTTGGTTGATAATAACGTTTTTTGGTTTAATCCAAGTGATCCATGAGAAGTTGGACATAGCTGGAATAATGAAACTTGGAATCCAAGAGTAACAGAAACAAGCAATAAACATGATACCGAAGAAAGCGAGACGAGAAATCTTCCATCCATTAGCTTCATGGTTAACGTTTTGATGCAAGTTGGTCAAGAAAGTAGCAGTGACCAAGTTGGATGGCCAAATGGCACTTGCAGGTTCAACCAAAATCTTTTTGGTAACACCGGCCAAAGCGAAACCAATACATTGGGTGGACCAAGCAGCAAGAATGTCGAAACCCCAGCCAAAGTCAGAGTTGTAGAATTTGTTTTGAGCAAGCAAAATGTCAGTAACGTATGCAGCACCACCACCGAAGGAAACATTAGCCATAATGGTGATAATGGTGTGTTCCTTGACGTTGAAAGGACCAGGGTTAAGAGGAGCACCAAAAATCTTGATGTTTGGCAAGAATCTGTGCCATGCCATACCTAATGGCCATGCCAAAATAGAGGTGACAAAAGTGGTGACGGAGAAAGATGGGGAGTGCAAAGAGAATAAAAGGTTCATACCACAACCAATGGTGGTCAAAATCATACCAAGTACCCAGACTCTGATGGTATTTTGTGGTAAAGCAAAGTCATCTGTAGAAGGAACAGAAGCTCTGACTTCAGCGTATGGAGAGTCATCTTCGACAACGATGGCAGCATATTCATCTTCGATGGCCTCTCTGGCAAGGTTAGAGGTGACTGGGTCAAACTCTTGAGATTTGGCCACAATCAAGTTGGCAGGGATTTTTTCATCGCCAGATTCGAAGTCAGCACCTTTTTCTTTTTCGGTGATTTCTTCAACCGATTTGGTTGAAAGAATGTTCTTTATCTTTTCCATGTTGTGTATGGGTAAGACAAGTGCCAGATAATGAACTGAATATCATGGGAGGGAGCGGGCCCCCGGTAGTATTTATACATGGAAATTGCTAAACTTGGGTTCCGCCATGTCTCTGATAACAAAGCAAAACCGCAAAACCGTCAATTGACTATAGCCAGTAATTTTCTACCATATGCATAATTATTTTTTAATCCGAAGATTGTTCTATTTAGAGATGATAAGATGCATGGCGTGAGTCCCGGTGCAGGAACGATAAGCTGTAGATATGCGGAAGTCCACCTACCGAGGTAAGCCAAGAACAACTGGAGATGAGTCCATCACATCAAGATGCTAGCGACTTGGTTTGAGTGAGGCCGGTGGCCTCAAGAGCCACCTGGCCAAGTGGGTGGTGATACAGTGGCATTCATGCACCAACCCCACGCCAGCCCCACCATTATGGTAATTTACATCCCTTGCCAGTCGCA
This sequence comes from Suhomyces emberorum, assembly GCA_003707835.3. Lineage (NCBI taxonomy): Eukaryota > Fungi > Ascomycota > Pichiomycetes > Serinales > Debaryomycetaceae > Suhomyces > Suhomyces emberorum. The sequence goes on from PPLQ03000007.1 coordinate 762,486, forward strand.
TCCAACTCCAAGGAAAACATCCGTTTGGTGAACGGCTTCACCAATATCCGATAGCCTGTGCCGTCTGCACGACCATGCAAGACCGTACGGGCGGCATACGCACCCCATACACAGGGACGTAGAAAGCTTGGAACTGTAGACTTTCGCCTGGTGCCTCAAGAGTGGAAGAATGAGTCGGCCCTGACCCTGTCAGCCAAGAACCAAGACCTTGGCCACCACGTCAGCGACGACGTTGGCATCAAGCGAACAAAAGGCCAAGAGAGGCTTCGGTAAGGCAACGAGGCTTACGGAGTCTAAAAGTTGGCTCGGGTGTCACATACGGATCCCCTGGCAATCACTGTGCCTAACCTTATCGGTGACAAGCGGGACCGGCCACTATAGTGATGAAAGGTTACGGCACCATGCCCGAAATCGCACAGAAGTTTCTTTTAGTGTGGGAGTTTCCGCTACTGGAGCAATTGGGAGATGCGGAAATTCCACTGCATTAACAGCACGGCTAATGAAAATGGCCCCAGTTGGGGCCCTGGGGATCTTTTGCGATTCCCGATAATAGAGCAAATAGGTCGTAGCGACCATTTCCAACACCCCCGGTGGTGCTGTGTTGGAGGTGCTTTATCCACGTTGACAAACAACCCCCACATCTGGTGGTAAGTGGCACCAAGTGGCACCAAGTGGTACCATGTGGAACAGGCTTAATCCGTGGGTTCCTGGTCCCCCACTTGGGAATGTGAGAGATTGTGTCAAACGCCTACGTCTAATGTGCGGCTAAAAAATATCTGTTATACGCCGTATATTTCCTATGCTTCTACTCGTAAAACGATGACGTCGCACGACCGCTAATCGCAATTGAACCGATCGATTCATTTATCTGACGAAACATGCAGCAAAGAAGCCGATTCCGCCATCCTCTTTGGGGACAGCCCTGACGCATCCACCCGCAAGCTGCTCCATCATCGTATGGTCACCGTTGGCAAGCGAGCTAAACTCCTCGCTCCAACCTCGGCGAGGCCACTGGGGAATCACGTTGTCGCGGGTGTCCAATCTCCACCCTTGGCCAGCAACCTCGGGGTCCTTCAAAAGATCTATCACAACCCGCTCGTTCTCGTGAGGATGGATGGAGCAGGTGGAATACACCACTCTTTTGGCGGAGGGAAACAGAAGGGCATGCTTGACGATTTTAAACTGAAATCCTGCCAACTTGTTCAACCGTTCGGTATCAATGATTTCTTTATCTTGCTCTTGTTCCTCAACGGCCCGGCCAAAAATTCCTGATCCACTGCAGGATGGGTCAACCACTAGCCCCGTCACTTGGTCAAAGTCTTGCGTCGGGGTAGTGGTGAAGTCGGCATTTGTAATTTGAATCAAACCACGACGGTGCCCTGCGGCCTTTTCACACATGGTCTTGAGCACCTGGACCCGCTTGTGATCTCGTTCAAAGGCATACACCACGCTATCGGGATTCGACGCTATGTACGATGCATTATGGGTTGTCTTGTTTCCAGGAGCCAGGCATGCATCAATAATCTGATTGTGTGCGATATGATTTAAAATATGGGCTGGGAAACACGAAGCCCTGTCCTGGATAATGATCTCTCCTCCAGTGTAGGCAGGGGTGGAGGTGATTTTTTCACGGGGATGGACCCCGTAGAGATGGGGAATGTATTCGTCGTGGTAAATCACCCCGGGCTCGGTGATTTCGTTCACCAGGTTGACCTGGTGAAGGTTTTGGAACCAGGCGCTTTCTTGGACTTTTTCTGGCTGGCAGCGGATGGTGTTGATACGGAACCACCTGACGGGAGTCTCATCATCGTCGGCGTCCTCGGTGGGCAAGTCGGCCACAGATTTGGCCTTGTGTTTCAATTTGAGCTTGGTGAATTCAGCTTGGAGTCGGGTGCGGTTCTTGAGGAACGAGTCCTTGATGGGGTGTTTTCCCAGCTGGATGCGGCCCTTGGGGGAGAAGAGCAAATCGTGCACAAGCAACATCAACAACTCGGGGCTGATCTTGGGCTTGGTGAGCTGTTGTTTCACCTTGGACTTGCGGATGACTTCATTGATGTATTCCTTGTACTTAAGGGTGGAGTACACCAATGCGTAGATGTGTTTGGGGGAGTTGGTCAACGACTTGTCGTTGAACACCCGGGACTGAAGACTGCCTGCGCGGGACGACGGCTTGACGAACCGTTCTGCTTCAAAGTATAACTTCATACCTGAGATGAGTTGGTGTCAGATGAGCTTAGTACTGCTGCTTACGTAACTGGACTGTTTGATGTCCACCATCTACTACTACGCACCTTTGCGCTACACTACCCATCTCACTCCCATTTCTCACTACCTCCAAACCCACTACCCACACACTACTGTACACAGTATCACACCACCAAAGGTTGATTAGCTAACGATTACGTAACACAACTACTGGGCCATTGGATACTAGTACTCATAGCCATAGTCTACGGCCCCAAGGCTCTGGCCCAGCGGGTGTTACCCCACGATTCGGTTCCATTCGACGGTTCCATCCGACGGTTCCAAACCTCACCGCTGGCGGTATCTGTGCCTTGCGATGCCGATCTTCATGCTAACGGCAGTGCAGCCTCACTACCAATACCGGCCCGCACCTTGCCACAGGTGCCTACGGCACCTGCGGGCACCCGAAGCTTACGGCGATTATGGAGAGCTGCCACTCGTATGTTTCCGATAACTGGACCATGTTACATGCTGCGATCGCAAATGTTATCGCCTGATACGATCTCCCCAGATACCTTACCGCACCTTCACCTACCTCCATGGTACACCATCAACATCACCAAAGGCTGCATGCACTCCGTTCCAGCCACCTCACTGGTCAACGTGGCTACAGTGGCACACTTGGCAACGACCCACCCCGCCAATGCAGTGGATCAGCCAGTGGTTCCTGATCATGTCCCCTGTGCACGAACACTTGCCTCAATAGCAATGGCCTATTGCGACACTTGGGGCACTTGGACAGTTGGGGCAAGTTGTTCCCTATTGGGGCCAATTAATAGCCAATGGACAATTGTGCCTGAATGTCCCTAATACACGGCATTGCTAGTGGTACCTCTGATGGGAATGGGGAGCTTATCTCCGGTTCCCCATTCAGGATCATGGCCACGCCAAATCTAAACTTCTACTGTTACGAGCAACCTTCAAATATTGTTAAATCCCATAGTCATCGATGTCCACCACCATTACCTTGATTACTGGGCATGCCCAGTAATCCCGGGGGGTTCCAAAATCACATGTCTGTATGCAGGAGGGGCTTTTTGTCTCTTGTCACGTGGGCCGCTTTTCCCGTGATCCACCTCAAGGCTGTGGCCACCATCAGAGTTCCACCATCGATTCGTCTGTCCCAAAGGTAGTTGCATCGTCGGGAACACATCCATCGAGCAGATCCTGATCCCTCATCACGTTCCCACCCCTCATGCGGGCTCCTCCTCCAAACGCCTATCCTCCAGGTACAAAATTGACCGTGGGCAGCCACCAAGTGTCCATCATTAAATACATCTCCGAAGGAGGGTTTGCATACGTATATTCGTGCCATATAGAGCCTGCATTCCATGGTTCCAACATCGCCTGCTTGAAGCGGGTGGCGGTGCCCAACAAGTGGCAGTTGACCTTGCTCAGGCAAGAAGTGGACGCCATGAGGAGACTCAGAGGTAACAAGCACATTGTATCCTACATTGATTCACATGCATCCAGGCTTGCACCAGGTGCCCTTGGCGGTCACCTGGGCCTGGACTCGGGAGAACAGATGTACGAGGTATTTCTCTTGATGGAATACTGTGAAAACAACGGGTTGATCGACTTGATGAACACCAGGTTGGTCAACAAATTGACCGAGCCGGAAATCTTGAATATCATGTTTGAAATCACCATCGGTGTGGCCATGTGTCATCATCTCCAGCCGCCGCTCATCCACAGGGATATCAAGATCGAAAATGTCCTTATTGACTCCCAGGGCACCTTCAAATTATGCGACTTCGGGTCCTCAGTGCCTTACATCCCGGTCCCCAAAACCCCCCAGGAAATCCAGGCCACCAAAGATGACATAATGAATCACACTACCCCACAGTACCGTGCCCCCGAAATGATCGATTTGTCCAGAGGGTTCCCTATAGATGATAAGCTGGATATATGGGCATTGGGATGCTTTTTATACAAGCTTTGCTACTACACAACCCCGTTCGAACAAACAAATCAAACCTCCCTTCAAGATTTGGAAAACACCATCCTCGCATGTTCCACCTCCTTGCGCTTTCACGATCGCCCCGGTCTGATGTTTTCTGCTAGATTGAAGAACATCGTCAAGTGTTGTCTCAGGGAAGATCCAAGAAGAAGACCCAATGCTGTGCAATTACTTGGTGAGATCGCACAAATGAGAGGTGTACAGGTCCCTAGTGTAATTCCTTACAGTGTAAAGCATCAGAAACCATCAGAACTCGATACTGGAAACGTGTTACCATCTCGCCCTGTTGCCGACACCCAAAAACATCATCTCAAGGACAACAAACCTTCAGACCCTTTCTCATCCATAGATAAACTGAAATACTTGAAATCTGCAACGGTTAATCTTCCAACAGTGGGCAAACAACCAAGACCAAAATCAGCGTACGGAACTCCTACTTCCCATACTCCCGATCACACAAAGTCTCACACTTTTGTAAATGAAAAGTCCCAAAATCATTCATCTGCATCCATCCAAAATTACGTCCAGCAAGCTTTGAATCGAAGCAGTGATGATTTAGTGCAACGTCTAGATCAAAATAATAGTGGTACTCTTGACTTCTTAAGAAGCAAGGAAGAAGAATCTCATAGACTCACATCTAGACAAGATACAGGTGGTAGTTTCAAGGCTGCATTGAGAAAGAATTTGCGCAAGATTAGCACTGGAAACAGTGTGAATGAAAATTCCCTAACTTCTAGCATCAGTCATGGCCATAGTCATGGCCACGGGCACACTCATTCTCATGGTGATTATGGACTTAACCATGCTCCGATTAGAACTAAGAAATCAAGCATTAGTTCATTAAAACAAGTATTGACTGGCAATGGGTATCGAAAATCTTCAAGTCCTGAAGAAGGCCTTTCTGATAAATCCACTGATGAACCAGTTAAGAAATTATCTATCCAAAAAAGAATGCATTTATTGTTGAATCCAAAGGATTCGATTTACAAAACCGCTGAAGGTTATGGTAAGTACACGGAAGTCAAAGATCTGGATGAAATTGAAGCTATTAATCGTCCACAATATCCAACGTCAGATGAGGATCGTAATGTTGTGAATCCAAGAGTTCGGAAGTTAATACCTCCAAAGGTTCCCGAAAGTTTAACAACAAGATATCAAAAGAAATCTCATGACGCAACTTCATCAAAACCAATAGATAAAATGAAGTCTGGATTGCCTGAGGCATCCAACTCAAAACCAACCAAGCCTTCAGTTCTTCCGAAGTCTGTGTCCCTGAATTACATCAAGAAAGTACCTCCAAAGCCTTCCAAACCAAAACATTTAAAGGGAAATCAAAGTGATGTTTCTGTGAGAAGATTGAGTAGTTCTAGTGACTTCTCGGTTCCTGATATTGATGATTTGGAAAAGCAATTTTCGAAGAGATTTCCTAGTTATGTTTAGTATTGTCTGTCTGATAGACTAATTTAATGAATTTACCCTAATTGTACATGTATTGAAATTTGAAGCGAGGATAAACTTTCTGCTCAATTCCCTAAATAAATCATTTAACTAGCTCTTTCTAACTATTGGTCTCACTAGAAGAAAAATCTTCAATTGAATCTAGAATGAAGTCCATACCTTCATCAAACTTTTCGTTTATCACATCATAAAGTCCATCCGATTTAGTTCTTAAAACTCTACCAAACTTTCTTCTTGGTCTCTTACTATCATCCACACCATTGGCTTCTATATTAGTTGAATTTCCATTTCTTCCGAAGGTTCCATTAGATCCTTGCCAGCATGGGTTGAGTGAACTGGTAAATATAACTGAATTCTGATAATACCAATCGACCATTGATTCATCCATTGCTGGTACCAAAGATTTTAAGTTTGATCGATTCACAAACGCAACAGTTCCTTTAACCAACTCTTTGATTTCCTGTGATGGTCGCTTACCATATAAATGAACAATTGATTGGTAGGCATTGCCAAAGCCAACGAGAACCATCTTCTTCAATTGTGAAAAGTATGCCAAATAATTATCCCAGATATACAACAAAAGTTCTTGTGCAAATATAGTTGGATTATAAACCAGTGATTGCCCTGATGCTGTAGAACCCGCTGGGATTGGAAGTTGGAAGGAAGGAATATTGATATCAATATATCCTATTTTGTCACTAGATTCTAAAGAATCGCTATTTTCAGTTTCTTTCTTTATCCTAGATATTATTTGAGTCAAAGGATGCTGTAATACAATAGATGAACTAGCTTCTATATTACCATTGATGGGGTTGACATTTGCCCAAATATCGGGAGGATCATGAATGGTCAAAATTACCACAGAACATTCATATATGTTAGGACTTGCGACAATTATGTCGTCCAAATTGGCTGGGAGGTCAGTGAAAGAATTGGATTTCTCATTTGAAGAAAACTTTGGTATGATGGGGATGGTAATAAAAGAATGATGGTTTGCCAATTCTGATATCTGAGAAGAACGAATAGGTTCTGCAATATTGATGAGATTGTAACTTTCGTTTTCATTTGACAAGTCGTAGACATCATCAAATGATTTCGCTGGTAAACCGTGTCTTAAGGACTTCCAATACTTTGATTGAACCTTCAAAACCTCATCGATCACTTCAATGGTCTCAAGATGTGGTTGCAAAGAAATAGTGTCATCTGGAACCTCACCTACTAAAACCTTAGCTACCGCCAATGCACTTTTACTCGTTGAATCTAAGTTGTAGCCACCTTCTAAGATGACAGCAACCTTACCTTTAGCAATACTTTTCACCATATGTGTCATATAGCCGTAACCAGCAGGCGTAACATGGCAACCACCAATAATATCACCATCTGCTGCATCAAATCCTGAACTAACAATTATCAAATCTGGATCAAATTCAGTAATGACTGGCAAAATGACTTTATTGAAGGCGTAAAGGTAATCACCATCATGCATTCCAGAAATATTCCAAGGAATATTGATATTAAAACCTTCACCTTCCTTTTCACCCACAACATCAGATCCACCAGCTTTGGTTCCAGGATAAAAACGACCATTTTCGTAACGATGAATTGAAATATACAACACTCTAGGATCATCATAAAATGCCTTCTGAGTTCCATTACCATGGTGAACGTCCCAATCGATGATAACAATCTTCCTTACGGACTCGGGATATGACTTGAGGATATTTTTTGCTGCAACAGCAACGTTACTGAAAAGACAGAAACCTCCTGGTGTGTCAGGTTCGGCATGATGTCCTGGTGGTCTGACAATTGCAAGCGAATTTTTCACCCTACCCTCAATAACTGCCTTACATGCCTCGATAGTACCTCCACAAGATAATTTTGCTGAGATATAAGAATCATTATTGACATAAATTGAATCTCCCTTTTCAGTTTCCTCTAGCAATTGATCTCTGGTCATAGATTCGGTAGATTGGATGTACTTTAAATGGGCCTCCGAATGAACCTCAAGAATCTCTTCTGCAGTTGCCTCTCTGATCGGAATTTTTACCATCAAAGGGCCGATTTCTTCAGTACCTGCCAAAGAACTATCTTGAATTAACCCAGCTTCGGCCAACCGCTTATAGATGCGGTAAATACGTCTAGGATCTTCTGGGTGAGGATCTATGTATTCGAAGTAAGACGTGAAAATTTTGGCGTGATATCTCATACGGACGTCGTACACCAAACCTGTTTTAAGTGGACTGTAAAAAAGTTGCGGCACAGTTGGTGGCACTACCACAATTTCTGTTTGTTCCACATTGACCTTTGTTTCCTGTTCAGGCTCAGTTTTGATTTCCACGTCAACGTTGTTGTCTGCATTATTTTCATCTGTTTCATGCTCGATTTTCACCTTCTTGACATCTGGTTCATGACTGAGGTTTCCATTAGATTCCGCTTTCACATCATTGGCAGAGGACACTTCTGACACTTCTGGATTGACACCATTTGATTCTTCGTGACTTCTTTTCTTAATATTTTCTTCCAAATTGACGTCTGCTTCCGACATCTTGAAAAGTACAGGTGTGAAATGAAGATAAACACAGATTGGTGTTCGTTTTTTAGTCGAGTGCATTCGGTGTAACATGTAAAACATCAGGCACAAAATGCAATTGGTATGCATGGTCTTAAATGCATGTAGAAAGTCCGATATTACATTGCAGGCGTGGCTCTGTTTCTTAGATATCTACACAATATACTATATGACGCAATAAACATCTTCATAAAACATGGTTGTTCTATGGTTGTTCCTAGACTATGTCAATAGTGACACTTTTGGATTGCTGACGTAATATGGAAGCCTGCAAGCGCAGCAAGGAAATCTGCTAAGTCAATCCAAACTGTAATTCCACCTTGTTCGCAACCTGCATTGTTGCAGCATATGTCATAAAACTGCAAACCTCTGGGTTAGTCACCAAGGTTTCACCATTGGTAAACCATTCTTTTCAGGAGATGAGTGTGATGGTTCCTGATGCCCGTGACCGGGTAGATGCTCATGGCGACTTGGACCAAGATGAGCTCTATTACAAGCATTTGGCTGAGTGTGAGGCTGATTTGAAGTGGTCTTTTGAACCAGTACAGGGCTTTTTCCACCAGAGTTCTCCCGAAACCGACGATATGAAGTTTGACTACACTCAAGAAGATTTCGGCATAACAATGCCATGGGATCAATTAAAGCTGCAAGTTGAACAGCTCAATCGAACCTCCTCCGAGAACGAGGTGTATAAGGTGCTCTTCCTTGCCAGACATGGACAAGGTTGGCACAATATTGCCCTGCAAAAGTACCCAAAGGAAGAATGGTTCGCAAAATGGCGATTCTTAGGTTCGGATGGTGAAATTAAATGGGGTCCTGACGCAAAGCTTACAGAACTAGGCATCAAACAGGCATCTGAAAACAGATTGGCATGGAACCGCCAATTATCCCAAGGTGCCCCAATGCCTTCGAAGTTCTATGTATCCCCTTTGCTGCGCTCCATCAGTACACTTGAAGAAACCTGGAAAGATCAAGAAATTCCAACTCCAGTTGTGTTGGAAAATTTAAGAGAGACTATTGGGGTACACTTGTGTCATGAGAGATCCACACGATCTGTTCTCAGGGAAAACTTTCCATTCTTGGCATTTGAAGATAACTTCTCCGAAGACGATGATTTAGCCAAACTCCACAATCCTAATAGAGAACAGCTTCATGAACAGTTTATGCGAATCAATGGGGTTTTACAAAAGTTGTTTGAAGACCACTGGGTGCAAGAAAACGAACATCCGTTTATTTCTATCACTTCCCATGCAGGGACAATCAGATCATTCATTACAGTCATAGGTCACCGCAAATTCACCATCCCCACTGGTGGAATGATCCCGATCCTAGTGAAAGCAACTAGGAAATCTTCTACACCATCCAATAGTTAAATATACTTACTTAGTACACCTTAATTATCATGCTATGTGCAGGATATTCTTTTAGTATAAGCAAAGCTCATCGCGAAGAGTCTCTTTTGATATCTATCACCATGAGACAAAAGAGAGCCAAAGCCTACAAGAAGCAGATGGTGGTGTACCTTCACACATTCAAGTTCAGAGAGCCGTATCAAACCATAGTCGATGCTGAACTTGTTCTCACTTGCACCAATGCATCATTCGAAATCGACAAAGGTTTGAACAGAACTGTCCAAGGAGAAACAAAACCGATGATCACACAATGTTGCATGCAAGCATTATACGAAAGCAAAAATCAGAAGGCTATTGATATCGCAAAAACATTTGAAAGAAGAAAATGCAACCATCGTGAAGCCATTGAGCCAGATAAGTGTATCGAATCTATCACCAACATTGATGGTAATAACAAGCATAGATACATCGTTGCATCTCAAAGCATAGCTTTAAGAAGAATGTTGAGGCAAATTCCAGGAGTACCATTAATTTACATGAATCGTTCGGTAATGGTGATGGAGCCACTTTCGGATGCAAGTGCCAAATTTTCAGAAAGATTTGAGAGAAATAAGTTGACCAAAGGGTTGAACGATGCCAAGTTCGCGGGCAGACCGGTTGTGGATGAAGAAAAGAAAGATGCAGAAATGACAAAGAAGAAAAGAAAGGGACCAAAAGAGCCAAATCCATTAAGTGTTAAAAAGAAGAAGGTTGAGACCAATGGACAACCAATAGAAAAGGAAAAGAAGAAGAGAAGTAGACACAAAAAGTCCAGTAACAATTCTGAAAATGACAAGGAAGGTATCGAAACTTCTGATAAGGGTGATGAAAAACAAGTGGAAGCAGAACAAATCAATGAATTAACAAGCACTATTGTGGATATCTCCCCTGAAGACAAAGATAATTCTTTAAACGCAGAATCTAAATTGGAACCAAAATCTCTTAGCGATTCTAAAACAACTCAATAAAGTTTTTTGGGGGAAATATGCATACACTTAATTTATTATTAAACATCAATGTCAAATTGGTGCCAAATATTAAAATATAAAAATATAAAAGTACGGTTTATCATAATTGAAAAATAAAATCATAATAATTAAGGACAAATTTGTAGCCCTTTTTGATGGAAGTGTTCTGGACTCCCAGTAATAGGCAAACGATTTCTTTTTAGGAATATACTCTCCTCAAATATGAATATGCATGTGCCTAAAAGACTGATTAGTCTCCAGACACGGAGATGGTCTCACTAAGTTGATCATCTGATAATATATTAGTAGATTCAATTGCATTATCTTCAATTTCAAGCTTCTCTGTTCCCAAGATGTCAAACAAGTTTTCTTGGTTTTTGAGCTTAGATTTCTCCTCGATCTTCAAAATCAAACTGATTTCTGGATCTATTGCACATAATTTGCAGTCGAATGCTAAGCTTTTTTCTCTTAAAATTGGCCTGGATGCATTTTGAATAGAAAGCAATTCTTGTTCATACTCTGCGTTTCCGTCTTTAAATTTTGAACTTGAGAAGAACACGAAAGTTGAGCCTTTAATCCAATCCAATTTATAATCTGATAAGCCTAACCTCTCTGTGACCTCAACCAAAGCAATAGCAAGATCTTCCTTGGAAACTCCAAAAAAGACATCTTGTATAATTAATGCATTAAACTGAGTCTTCGAAGTCAGAGATTGAGTCATCGCTAATTTTGAGCTTTCTAATAAAGCCTCTCTTCTTAAACTTAAGGCTTCGCTGATAGTATAAACGGGAAGTTTGGTCAAACGAGTTATCACGATAAATATTGATCTCTTGGGTTCTGGATCTTGTGACTCTGAGTACAAATTCATTATACCCGCTAGGCTGTGAACAAATGCACGTTGGGGCTTTGACATAACTTGAAAATGGAAAGTTCTTCTAGGTGATTTGATACCATTGTCCAATTGGATATTGTAGTCTTCCACAAAAGATCTCATTAAATTCTCAATTCTTGAACACCAGGTACTTTGTCTTTGATATATATCAAAAATTTCATCGGTGTAAATAAAATCTTGCCCTGCAATTCGATTGATATCTGCTTGTGTAAAATTGAAGGCTTCTTTTAATTCTTTATCACGCTTCATTTGAACACAAGCATCATCACACTCCAAGAAAGTACCAATAGCAGAAGGCTCGTTTCTAGAACTACCGCAGGCTACTTTTTTAACGATTCTACCACATTCACAGCTAATGGAAATTTGCTCAGTACAACGAGTAACATCACAATCTTTACTCCTACCAGATTTGTTGGAATGGCACTTGAGTTTACAAGAGTGAGGACAACTTGATCTGATTTTGTTGCATTGAGCTCTGCAGAGGGTTGAACTATCATGAATATTCTCTTTAGTACACTTGGAAGAGCAAACTCTAACACAAGGATGGCCACATGATTTGGCAACCTTACAAATGTTTCCACACGATACGTTCTCTTGGGAACAAAGCACACCTGGAACCTTTGGGTTCAAACCACAATTGCATTCTTTTTCTGAGAGGAAGGTACACTTCGGACAATCTACTGAGTCGTCATGACATTCATGTATCTCCCTTCTGTGACCACAATTCTTATCACGGACACATTGTTCATGGCAAACAAGTTTTGTTCCGCATCTTACGGGAGCCTGAATAACTGTTTTACCGCAATGACAAATTAGATCGTCATTCGTAGACTCCAAGCAAATTCCGCATGGCCCATTATGGCAAAGAGCTTCACAGTAATGAATTCCACATGATTTTAACCGGTTACAGGTTCTGGTGCAAATATGAGCAGGTTCTAATGACATAATATCATCTTCAAAGTTGGTTCTAACATTATTTCTAATGGCCTTCTTTTTGAGCCTCTCTCTATCTTGAGAAACCTTTTCGTATGGACAGCATTGCTCTCTGTGATAATGTTTACGACAGTTTAACATAGCCTGACACTTATGTGTACATCTAGGCTTGTATCCATCAGTGAGGAATTTACAAGGAACGGTGAAGCTCCCATGTCCACAAGAACATTTCACATCAAAGTAGTTATGACATTCACAGTCTCCTTCGTGACATTTGAGTAAGCACAAGCATCCACAAGGAAGTGACTTTTCACACACTTGGTCACATTGAGGAATGGGGTCAGTACATTTAGTTCTTTCTGTTTTCAAAAGTTCAGTTTTACCACATGAACAGGTCTTAATTTCGGATGGTGACAATTTACATGCTTTGACTGAAAAATCAAGAGGTTGACATGAATAGTCTTCATAATGAGTTCCACAAGCATAATAAATTCTGGTAGTTTCGTTACAGGATGCAGCCCCGATAAACTTTTCACCTTTTTCATTTGAGCAAGACTTCAATTCTCTATCATTACACTTGATATCAATTTTGTTTTTACCACAGTAACAACTGACCTTGACTTCAGTATCACAAGGTCCGCAGAATCCCAGATGACACCCACGAGGGCAAGAGTGATTTAAATCACATAATTTGACCTCACAAGGATCTTCACAGGTCCACCCAGTTTCATACGGAGTAATGAGACATGGAAGTTGTCTTTGCAGTTTGCCACAATGGCACTGCATAGCTGGGCCCATGGCTCCACAAATTGGGTGGGAACCAGGATGACACACGGAGCTACAAGTATGAATACATGATTCGTACTTATAGGTACATGAGTTGCCACAGCTGAAAGGAACCAACACATTGTTGGTAGGATTTGTAACACGCCCACACCAACATGTGAATCTTGATGGAATCTTGTTGGTAGCTATGTTACATGAGGGACATCTCCAATTCTTGCTTGCTTTATCGGTAGAAGATCCTCTAATTGCCCAGTCTTGGATACAATCCAAATCGTATACTCTAAAGCATGAACGACATGACCATACTTTAGATTCTTGATCTATTTCACTTGTGCACACAAGACAAACATAAGTTCCTTGTTGGATTTCACGGAGAATTGTCGATGAAAGAGTTTCGTTGGAGAAGTCATCATCAATATCTGAGTCTGTGTCATCTTCTGATGGAGTTTCATCAGATGAAGCGGCTTCAGCGGCTTCTAAGACAGACGATTCAGACTCAGATTCCGATTTCGAATCGGAATCATACTCTGACTCTAAGTCGATAATATGCGGATGGTAAGATCTCGAATTCGACACCGAGGAAGATGAAGCTTCAACATCGGGTGGATGGGTATTCGGCCCTAGATCAGTTCCTTCTTCCATTTCTTGTAATTTAGTCAACAAGAACGAAATCACTAGGTATTTAAGTCATCGTGGTCTTTGCACGACCTATTACTCATAGCTCACCCAAACTCGTTATCACCGAGCAATCTCCACTACAATCTTCACTTTTATATGCAACCTTTATTATAAATAGCTTAACAGTGCAATCATTAGGCATAACAATTAAAAATTAACCGGAAACAATTAGGAACTAGAATACAAAAAATCATAACTCATAGGCTAATTAGAGATCAACCGATCCTAACACTCCTTCTTTTAAAGAAATCCATTACCTTTCGAGCAGCACTGGCCTCCTTGCCACTAGCAGAAGAGCCACCAGTAGAGCTGGATTGATTGGATTTACGTGAATTAGAAGATGAACCTGAATTGATTCTCTTCTGCTGTTCTTTGTAAGAATTTGCTGGAGGTGGTAGAACATTTAAATCGGCTGGTTCTAGCACCTTTTTAGAGTTGACTGAAGGGGAGGATGAAGAAACAGTAGACGTGGTAGCTACATCACTAGTGCTACCGTTATTGGTTGTGGGAGCATTGTAATTGCTGTATAAGGAAAGCAAACTGAATCTGTTTCTCTTTTTCGTCTCACGCATTTCTCTGTTCTCTTTATCCTCTTCTCTTGAAACCTTCTTAGCTTTCTCAGGCTTCTCATTCTTAGATGAAGTTGATGCTTTCTTTTTAGACCTTGACTTCGCAGTTAAAGGCTCATCGAGTTTCTTTTCTTTTAATGCCTCAGTGTTCCCTTCTTTCTCTTGTTTCTGTGTTTTCGAATTTTGTCCTTTTTCTTTCACAACAATGATCTCAGGAGATGTTTCCCTGGAGGATTGGACCTTGTCCTTCCATTGAGATTTTTCATCTCCCTGAATCTCAGGAGATACAAACTGAGTATCAAATGTAGGCAGTTGATTAATTTGAGGAGTGAGAGTGACATCTGCACCAGTCACCAAAGATGCAGTACTTCCTTTGACTGGACTAGTCAGAACTTCACCAAGATCCAATTGGTCCATCTTGTCTTCCAAATAACTTAAGACGGAGTTTCTCTTCTTAGAGTTGTCTGGTGATTCCAAGTTTCCTTCATTACTCAAAACTCCATTTACATGAACGTGAGTAACCACTGAACTTTTCCTGGAAGGAGCGTGGCGAGATGGTGATCTGCCTGAAGGGCTGTTGTGCAGAGACCCAACAGTTTCATCGGACATCTCTGATACTGGGGATGCTTTTGAAGGAGAAGTTGAAAGAAATTGAGGGATTGGTAAATTAATTGGTGATGGAATCTTGATGTAATCCAACAATGCAGATGTGCTTCCATTAGAGCCTGATAAGAGGGATGAAGTCATAGATGAAGGATGATAGGAAGTCGGCCTTGGTTTATTGGTTGAAGGTGGTAATCTACTTGATTCACGTGAAGTAACATTTGATCTAGAAGACAATGGGGCAGCTGGTGGAAGAATTGGGATGGACTCTGGTTTCTTTGTAGGACTTTCAACAATAGTGGAGATTGGCGTACCAGTGTAAGTAGTAGATCTTGGTAGACTGGTTGGAGGAGGGAAATGGTAACCATTGCTCGAAGATGTGAAATGCTTTGAGTTTGGAGATGTTGAAATTTGTCCTGAATGAGGTGGAGGAATCAGAATATTCAAAGATTCTAATGACGTCACCGAATTACGCTTATTATCATCATTAACAACTGCTTTCAAAGCATTTGATGCTAATGGGTAAGTGGAAAGAGATGCAGATTTAGAGTGATTAGGAACAAAGCCAGATTTAGTTGGGGAACTCGACTCTGAAGATGACTCTTGAGCTGTGGTATTGATTGGAATAGGTGGTGCCGAAGTAGTACCGGTATTCTTTGGTAATGCCACAGCATTAGCCATGGAAAATGAGGTTGATGGAGAAGAATAAAGTTGGCTGATGGAAGTTGACGAGTACGATCTACCATGAGATGGAGGAGCTTGAGAACTCGAAGTGTGATGAACCATATTTGATGTGTTTGACATGAGCGAAGAGCTGTTTGTTCTTTCATTGATCATTGAGAATCTCTTGTTCTGGTTGTATTGGTGTGGCATTTGAGTCTTGGTAGCTTGTTTGGAAGTAGACATGAGGTCTTCCTTTTGCTTTTGGATTCTATCCCATTCTGGTTGTCTGATCGAAAGTAAGTTAGCGTGTGGGGCCAACCATGGATGATTTCTTATTTCATTGATAGAGATTCTCTTCTTTGGATCAGGAACAATTATTTTTCTCAATAAATCTCTGGCGAGGGGGGATACATATTTGGGGAAAGTGAGGGGAGTCTTGCAAATGTAATGATAAAGTCTAACGATATCAGAACCATCCTCGTTTTCTGGATCATCATCGAATGGGAGGTAACCAGCCAACATAGCGTAAAGAATAACACCAGCCGACCAGATATCTACCTTTCTTCCTTCATAAGGCGATTGTGTAAGCACCAACTCAGGGGCTGCGTAACAAGGAGATCCACAGCTTGTTTTCATGAGATCATTTTTGTCACGATTATAGGAATTAACAAAACCGAAATCTGAGATGATAACGTTCTTGTGTTTGTCAAGAAGAAGGTTTTCCAACTTGAGGTCTCTGTGGATTAAACCCTTGGAATGCATGTAATCAACCCCACTGATGAGTTGAGCAAAGAGTTTTTTAGCCACGTTTTCTTTGAGGTATTTGTGATGAAGAATGTAGTCAAACAATTCGCCACCCGAGGCATATTCCAAGACGATACCGATGTATTTACCCAGTTTCATCACCTCGACCAAGTTGACGATATTTGGATGGTTTAAGAGTTTGAGGGAATTGATTTCACGGTGTATTTTGATTTCTGACTCAGAATCCTTGAGAATGGAATCGCGCTTGATGAGCTTGATGGCCACTTGAGATGGGTGCTTGCCGTCCTTTCTCCAGCCGAGCTTGACCTTACCAAATTCACCTTCTCCAAGAGTGGAGCCGAGAATGTAGTTGCCGAAGCGGACCTCACGATGGACTCTCTTGGAGCCTCTTTGTGAAGGAGGAGGGCCAGCGTAAGTGATGGAACTGGCAGAAGTGCCAGAGACGTCATGGGACGAGGGAGGGTATTCCTCGGAAGCTGAGTGGGCAGCATGGGGGATTTCGTAGTTTGAAGAAGAATATGAAGCTCTGGGGACTCCTGAGGCACCCGAGGAACCAGCAGAAGTGGCATTGGCTCTGGAGGTGGAGGAAACAGACGAAGCTGTGGGAACACCCCGAGGAGATGCTGCCACGTCGCTGGGACCTGGTCCCAAGCCCAGCTCTGGTGCTATCAACATTACCTGAGATGCCATGGCTTTAAAGTGTGTGAATATGGCCAGGTGAAAGAAGCAGATGGATCGGTTTTAAAAGAGAGAGGTTGTTCTAAACAACAACAATACCCTACAGTGGACCTGAGGTTTGTTCCTGGCGGTAATGTTTACTTTTGGGTGCGCGCACGCCGGCCCCCATAGATACCATGTTACGAATGCTGCATTGGGAAGGGTAAACGATGGAGGCACGTCGCATCGTCTAACGTTGCCGGATCAGGCAAGAAAACAGACGAAGCCGAGACGGTGCCCCCACTGCGAAGAGGCGAAACCAACGCGTGGCGGAATTATGCTGAATCGGGGCACAGAAGAACAAGACGCCAAAGAACAAGACGCCATGGAAGACGCCAAAGAACGGGCCTAACGTCTATCGACATTTGCGACACTGCCGACACCTTGAGATGGTGGCACATCCGTGGTCTTTGCTGGGCTAATCCCATGACCCCTACAAACGCCGTTTGCACCCCAGGAGGCGCGGGGCTGGAGCTACCGGTGGAGCTACCGGCCTGTCACAATAATTGCCATCGCTACCGCCAATTGGAAATTAGGGAACGGAGAAGTGGCTGTGAGGGGAGGCGGAGGATGTGGCCTGAAATCCTCTGACAGGGGCCAGGGCACTTTAAGGGCTAATGGGCCACAGACTCCGTTTCCGTGGGCACACGTAGTAATAGGGAGAATGCTGCGGATGTGGCCTTGCCGGAACACCACCGATATTCAATTCCAATGTAGTGCCATGTTTGGTAGTATTGCAGGACATTTGGCGGCATGGCAGGTTTGGGGTAGAACTTGATGGTGTGCGCAGAAATACTGACCTCAATACAACCAGGTCAATGGGAGTATGCACCCAGCAATTGGAACCCTGCAAGCAACACAAGCAACAACATACCAGAAAGACAACATGGACCCGCTAGTAGATGGATAATAGGATGAAATGCACATCCAAATCCACTAAATTTTCTTGTCGGGTTATTCTTCCTTTTACTTTGTTCCCGGATATTAATTGATCGATGCATGAACAATGTTAGGGGGTAGAAATTGCTAGGGGGTGTTGTGCAGAGAACTTATGGACACTGATGCCGGAGTCCGAATCACCTATGCTATGATGAGTGTCCTGGCATTGCTGGGTGTCCTAGATGCACCATTTTGTTTGGCGAAGTGCACCATGAAAGTCCTGTGCTTGGGTTCCATCGTAGTAGCAACCTAGTAGAACCTTCATGGGAATACGTGGCATTGGGGCCACAATAGTCGCCGAAAATCCTCGTTACATCCCTTGATGTTTCTGCCGTGGACCATTGACTCACGAGGCTTACTGATATTAGACTCCTTAGCTCCCATCTACACAGAGAGGCTGAATCATTTCGCCATAGAGATCACAAATACGTCTGAGACATGGTGGCCGACTCCAAACCACCGGCTGCCCTCTGAATTCTATACCTGTGTTAGGGGGGGGAGGGGGAAATAATGTTCCTTGATCCAACTCCATCGAAGGCTCCGGTGGTCACCAGTACATAGACTCCAAAAACGACGCTGGTTTGGCACATTCCGTCTATCATATGTCCATACTCCAGCCAAATTTCCAGTCGCGGGCTTCATTTTAAGGTTAATAATATTTCACTTGTCGTCCACGTTCCACGCAATAATCCACGTTGCTAGTTCAGTCACCATGTTCTGCTACGCTGGAAGTTGTCATCAGCACATGATGGAATGACCAATAATCCTAATGGTCATCAAATCGTCATCCATCATGCTTGCTGTGTCAATCCTCTCCGGGTGTTCTCACCTTTTCTTATCACACTGGACTTATCGGCCGGTTCTCATGGCGACGTCCATGCTCAGATCTGGCGTTGACACCGTATCGGCTCGGTTTGGAATAGTTCTATTGTGCTTCTTGAGTGAAAGCCACGACAGTGAAACACAACCGACCTTGGCCACCACCAGTATTCAGCTGGTGATTCCTACCCATCCATGAGAAATCCGCCATATGAAACATGTACCAATGAAACGACGGTGAAACGAAGATTCGATTTTCCGCAAGCCAACAATCAAGTGGCCCTCGAACAAAGCTATGGTGTGGTTCTCATCAGTACAAGTAAGTGAATAATCGGATACCTGAACCAACAATAGACAGAACACTGCGTATCGGATTCGGATTCGGTAATGTTCAGGGTTCATATTCTTTGTTGGGGCTTGATTGTCTTTCGAGAACCACTGGTAATGGGGCTCATGTCACTGCTTCCGTTGAATAGTCACCGATTCCCCAGCACTTTTGGTTCTGCAATGGGATGATACGATGGCTTGCGATCATGCCGATGCGAATCCAAAAATTAATAAATTCACTGAAACTCCTAATATTGCGGCAGATCGTGAAATCATCACCGTGCCGGTCAAGTTTAAACCCACTATTGATCTGCCGATTGGCTAGTCTATTGTTTCTGGTGTTTCAGCGGATTTTTCTGATCTACTACATACTCACCTGTGTAGAACAAGGCAAATGATGTCATAGAAGCTATTGATGCTGTATGATGCCAATACGCTTGATAAACGGATATGCTATGTGAATCTACTGCAGCCAACCTGCATTACTTTGAATAGCATATCTCTTTCAACGGAAGCCCCTTCCAAGATGCTGGCAATCAGGTTCTTCTCCATTAAAACTCACTCCATGGACATCTTGTTTGGGTAATCTTTGTTTGGCCAGTCTGTTTTGGGCTAAAAAATCTCTGCCTCAGCCCAATTCAACTAATTTCAAGTTGATCCAAACTGTGGACTTTTTTGACCTGTAAAATATATTCATAGATCATTATAAAAAAAATCCAAGGTTTTTTCTTAGAATCAAAGTAAAATTAAAATCGTAGTTGCTTTGCATCTCCTCCCCACCACATTTAAACCATCGGTTTTCGTTTCAGGAGGAGTATTTATAATTACTATTTAGGTATCTTGTTATGGAATCGTTGAAACTATCTGGCCCAAAAGGTTCACTTTTTGGATTCATGTTGTGGTTTTATTGATGTTATCTTACTTGTCTTAGCTCAGGGCTGTGAGTTTTGATCTGTTATTTGTATTCAAAAATACCCTTGTGGGATTGATGCTGGCTATCTGTTGGGGCAATTACAGTAGCATCTTAGTGATAGCCCCCTTTGCTCTCCACTCCGTGAAGGAAATACAAATACATTTCCTGAACTAGAACCATGACCACACATGTCTTTTTCGTTATAATGCGGCAATTTACAAACAAATATCCTGGTGCGATGTTGAACAGTTTTCTTGATGCATCACAATTGAATATCATAGAACCCTCATTCCTATTGTATTCACCATCAACATCACCTTTTCTCTTTTGTAGGACATAAACTCCCCTGTCTGAGATACCTCTAAGATCTAAGGAACTTTCCTCCCGTTTTCAATCCATCGATCTTAGAATTTATTATAAAATAAAATACCCCCTGTACCACTCCATTCTCAGCCAGTATAATCAAATTTGTTTATGTGGGGAGACGTTAAAATAGCAGATGTGATGTGTGGTCCTGCATGTAGTGAATCTCGCATCATGTTTTGCCAAAACAAAAAACGCGTCTTGATAAACATCGCCACCACTAATGACTGCAGAACAAGCACAACAAGACATCATCGACGAGGAAGATGGTTCCCTGGGACCTCTCCTTATCGAGCAGCTTGAAGGAAATGGTATTACCTCGGGTGATATCAAAAAGTTGAAAGCCGAAGGGTATCACACCATTGAAAGTATCGCGTATACCCCCAAAAGAATACTCGTTGGTGTGAAGGGAATCAGTGAAGCCAAAGCAGATAAAATCTCCAACGAGGCAGCTAAATTAGTTCCTCTTGGTTTTACTACCGCCTCTGAGTTCCATTCCAGGCGTCTGGAGCTCATTTGCTTGACCACAGGTTCCAAACAATTAGATACCCTTTTGGGAGGAGGTATCGAAACAGGATCGATCACAGAGGTATTTGGAGAGTTCCGAACTGGAAAATCCCAGCTTTGCCATACCTTAGCTGTCACTTGTCAGTTACCAGTCGAAATGGGAGGAGGTGAAGGAAAATGTCTTTATATCGATACCGAAGGTACCTTCCGTCCTAATAGGTTGGTGTCAATTGCAGAAAGATATGGACTTCACGCCAACGATTGCTTGGATAATGTGGCTTATGCTAGAGCCTACAACGCCGAGCATCAGTTTCAACTCTTGTCACTTGCAGCCCAAATGATGGCAGAATCACGGTTCTCATTGCTTATTGTTGACTCCATCATGTCCCTCTATCGTACAGATTATTCCGGAAGAGGCGAGCTCAGTGCACGTCAAGCGCATGTGGCAAAGTACATGCGGACTTTACAACGCTTAGCAGATGAGTTTGGAATTGCCGTGGTGATTACTAACCAAGTGGTAGCTCAAGTTGATGGTATGGCGGGAATGTTTAATCCTGACCCAAAAAAACCTATTGGAGGAAACATTATTGCACATGCCTCTACCACAAGGTTATCATTCAAGAAGGGGCGTGCTGAAACGAGAATATGCAAAATTTATGACAGTCCCTGTCTTCCTGAAAGTGAATGCGTATTTGCCATTTATGAGGACGGAATTGGAGATCCTAGGGTTGAGGAAGATGATAATTGAATGAATAGAAGTTTTATTTGCTAATAATGAAATAATGACAATCTTTCATGTAGTACAGTTTTCGCTTAACTCTGTAAATACCAGCATGACCCAACATCCTGTCATTATTCCTATGAAGTTTGACCGAAACTCCTTGGTTGGTTAGATGACAGGGTTTATTCTGTTTCCAACATCAGTAATACCAATGCTAAACATATACAGGACATTTTTTCCCCATTGCTTAATGATTGGTGTCCTTTTCAGTATCATTTTAATGTAGACACATGTAATCAGCAGTGATTTTGAAAAATGACAAATTTCTGAAAAAATATCCAAAACTGAAAATACTGTGAGACGAGCGTTTCATACAACCTGAAAATGTTTCGGATGTTGTTGATTTCCATCGCAACCTTTCTCAAACTACTTGCCTTCCTTCTGTCAAGTCCTCTACCGTCCTAAGTGGAGCAACGGAGAACGACACTTGGTTTTCTGTGACTACATTGAAACCACAGTTACATTCCGAAGAATGCACCTCGGTTATGTAGTGCTTTACAGGGTTCAGTCGAGCGAGCACCCCTTCAGGAGCGCTTAAACTTGCGTAAATTATACACCAATCAACCTGCAATCCATCTATACTCAATCTAATAGCTAACCAATGATTGCCGAGATGGTACAAGGAACGAGAATTTGACAGGCGTTCAACGAGAACTTTTACCTGAATAAAAGAGCAACTTGTAAAGGGCCAAGAATTGTCGTTATGAACAGGCGTTGGTCCGCATTTCGGGTGTAAATTCATTGCCGAATGTCATGGCTTGGCCTTTAA
Organism: Suhomyces emberorum; assembly: GCA_003707835.3. Taxonomy (NCBI): domain Eukaryota; kingdom Fungi; phylum Ascomycota; class Pichiomycetes; order Serinales; family Debaryomycetaceae; genus Suhomyces; species Suhomyces emberorum. Next base: position 785,100 of record PPLQ03000007.1, read on the forward strand.
CGGTGGAAACACGTGACCTGCATCAAATTATCTAAACCATCAGCGCCCAGAACTTTGCCGCCTCCACACTACCTTTACCTGTTTGGGCGAGGTGCGTACATTATGACATGGTACCGCTTTCCAATTTGGGAAAGGGAGAGCCGGAGGTGCAGGCCAGCCTGCATAGCGGAATGCAGGAAAACCGGAGAAAAATTTTATCTTTTACATCAGTTGATGTCCGGGTAACTGCCCCAGTATTAACATCTCTACATTAAGTGAGCCACTCCGGGATCTCCACCGTTTAAACAATTTCAACTCAACTACCAGTTTTCATTCGAGCTTCAGACTCTATAAGCAATCTTGCTTTTAACAATATTTGTCACGCGAGAATAGGCGGCATAATTTACCCTTCAGTTGCCTTCTGACGTCAAATAGTACACCACGATGGATAAATCGAAGATCAAATCCAAGATTAAGTCCATTTTGCCCAAGCCTTCACCTACTATGCCCTCGACACCTTCAGGTGCTGGAATTACAATGCTGAGTGGAAGATCAAATACTCCGCTATCAAGTAAGCAGACTCATACGAAGCGCAAATCCGTGGATGATTACGGGTCAAAAAGATACAAAAGAAAGCATTCCTCGGTATCTGGAGATCTTTCACCCAAGCGAGAGGATGATTCTGACGACATTACCCCCAAGCAATCGGGTCATCGTCCAGTGACATCTTGTACGTTTTGTCGACAGCACAAGATAAAGTGTGACGCATCTGACAACTATCCCAATCCTTGCCAAAGGTGTGAACGCATGGGGTTGAAATGTGAAATTGATCCACAGTTCAGACCAAAGAAGGGCTCTCAAATACAGTCCTTGAAAAGTGATGTTGATGACATCAAGGCTAAAATTGAGATGTTAACTCGAAATGAGTCATTGTTGACCCAAGCAATAAACCAACATAATCTCAACTTTCTCCAACATCAGAAGACACAACCCCAACAACCTGCTCAGCAATATCTGCCTCTGTCACATACTCCTGTCGCAGCTGGCCCTCCTAACTACTCTAGCAATGGAGAAACCACTCCAAGTGCGTGGGCAACTTCGCCATCCCAACTTGCTGGATATGGAGTCTCTACTCAATTAACGGACTCAGCACCTCATTCAGCTACAGTTCCACCTAAAATGGCACATATTCTTCAAGATAATTCTGATAATTCACCTTCCACCGCAAGTACCCCCTACGTCAAACAAGATATCGAACTCAAACACATGGATAAATTCGAGTTGGGAGATGTCACAATAACTCTCGATAAAGCAAATGAATTACATGATAGATTTATTACAAAGTTTCTTGCTTTTCTTCCTATTATTTCTTCTCGTTCTGCTACTCATCTTTACCACCAATCTCAATTGCTTTTCTGGTCAGTTATGGCTACATCTGCGATCGCAGAACCAGAACCCACACTCTACATTTCATTAGCTTCACTCATTAAGCAGCTAGCTATTGAAACTTGTTGGATAAGAACGCCCAGATCCACACATGTTATTCAGGCTCTTATTATTTTAGCTATGTGGCCATTACCGAACGAAAAAGTTTTGGATGATTGTTCGTATCGATTTGTTGGGTTGGCAAAGAATTTATCCTTACAATTAGGTCTTCACCGTGGTGGTGAGTTTATTCAAGAGTTCAGTCGTACGCAGGTTAGTCTTGGTCCAGAATCCGATAAATGGAGAACCCGTTCCTGGCTTGCAGTATTCTTCTGTGAACAATTTTGGTCTTCGGTTTTAGGTCTCCCACCAGCAATAAATACCACAGATTATTTGCTTGAAAATGCAAGAGTGGACTCGGCCCTACCAAAAGACTTCCGTTGCTTGATTTCCTTATCTATTTTCCAATGTAAAATGGTAAACGTCATGGGAATTTCTGTCACTAGGCCCGATGGACTTTTAGAACCTCAAAACCGTGCTGGATCTCTCAACATCTTGGATAGAGAGTTGGACCGTTTGCGTTTTAAGCTTGCTATTGAAGAGGGCTCAGCGGTGGAGGTTTATTTCCTCTATATGAAATTAATGATCTGTTGTTTTGCATTCTTGCCCGGAACGCCAATTGAAGATCAGGTCAAGTATGTCAGTTCAGCATATTTGGCAGCCACAAGAATTGTGACTTTAGTTTCTCATATGCTTGGTGAAAACTTGCTGTTGGTTGAGTTGCCTATTTATGTGAGACAGAGCATGACATATTCTGCTCTCATTTTGTTCAAATTACATCTATCTCGTTACTTGATTGAAAAGTATGTGGATAGTGCCAGACAGCTGATTGTTACTGTCCATCGTCTTTTAAGAAATACTTTGCTGTCATGGAGAGATTTGAAAAACGATATCTCCAGAACTGCCAGGGTGTTGGAAAACTTAAATCTTGTATTATACACATATCCAGATATACTCACCAATGAGCTTAATGATGAGGTGAATGGTACGATTATATCTCGGATGAGATCTCATTTGACAGCCTCATTATTCTATGATTTGGTTTGGTGCGTTCATGAAGCACGTCGTCGTACTTTGGCAGATAAAAATATTGCTGCATCTCCAAGTTCTACTACAGTGGTACCAACAGGAAGCAATAATTCACTGAATTCCAACAAACCGGCTCCGCTTCCCTTCTACAATCAAATCACCAAGGATGATTTTAGGACAATCACCACCACAAGTCCTAATGGTACAACTATAACCACATTGGTGCCTACTGCCCATGCAATGGATCAAGCAAGACTGACTGCTGCAGAACGTAATAAACCTTTGGAAATTAACGGAATTCCTTTGGCCATGCTTGAAGCTACTGGTAGCATTAGAGATACTATGGACAATGATTCCAAACAAGTTCCACCTTCATTCACTCAGGGGTCTCCAGTGGATCAAGATTTCAAGCATGGTTCAGAATCTCCAGTACCTCGTCCAAATCTTATTAAAGCACCAGATCTTCCTTCACAGGCACACATGGCTCCTTACTTGGAGCAGTCAGCGGATCAAATATCGGCAGGTTCTATGTATATGGATACTCCAGTGCAACAAATTGAGCAAGCTGGTCTTCAAGGTGTGGCGGGCCAATATGACACCTTTTTCCAGCAACAATCGCATGGGTGGTTGAACAACGAGAACCAAGAGGATGATTTCTTAGGTTGGTTCGATGTAAATATGATTTCAGAGAGATAATCTTTGTTAAAATTCCGGCAGGATTTGACCTGGGTAATCTCAGTACAAATATTTTGCTAGCATGAAAAATAAATAGTTACTACTTAAAACCTGAGATAAGTTGAGGTGATTTTTGATATCAGAAAAGTTCGTTCTTGGAAGTCTTTACTAGTTCGCGATTTTATCAAAGAGCTGACTGAAGGAAGTGATTAAAAACTCCACCGAATAATTTGAAATGAACTTATTAATGCTCCTGGAGTTACCCGCAACAACAGTTCTAAAGTTATTATAGCATTAACTACAGTAGATTCGATCTAGCATCTGCAGCAAACGACATTTTTGGGATTGACTTTACTCAACAATCAGCAGACAATTCTAACAAAACACGTAAATAGCAACCGCATCATCTTTTCCAATTCATAATCATCTCCAGTTTTAATTTCGGACTTGAATGTCTCTAGATTGCTTAATGCTGCACCTGACCCTTCATCATATAGTCAAGACTTCACGTGATATAAGGCAATAGTATAAAATCCCAATTTTCCACATTTGCAAGGTTAATGCTTTCGAGATTTATTTTACGTTCTGCCCAAGTCGCTCCAAAAACTCCAATTGCTAGCCGTCGGGCTTCAATTGGTGTTCGTCATCTTTCCTTCAAACAAGAAGAGCAACCAAGAATCAGAATTGGTTCTACTGCTCCTAATTTCCAAGTCAAGACCACTGAAGGTGAAATTGATTTCCATAAGTACATTGGTGACAATTGGTTGGTGTTATTTTCCCATCCCGCAGACTTTACACCTGTTTGTACCACTGAATTGGGTGCTTTTTCTAAGTTGAAGCCAGAATTCGACAAGAGAGGTGTCAAATTGATCGGATTGTCCACTGAAGGAGTTGATAGCCACAAGGAATGGATCAAAGATATTGAAGAAGTGGTTACCGGTGGTGAGAAGTTTGGATTCCCAATTATTGCTGACAGCAACAAGGAGGTTGCTTTCAAGTACGACATGGTTAGTGAAGAAGATTTCCAGAACCTCAACAGTCCAAAAATGATCCCAACTGTCAGATCTGTATTTGTGATTGATCCAGCTAAGAAGGTCCGTTTGATTATGACATACCCAGCATCTACTGGTAGAAACTCCGCTGAGGTATTGAGAGTGGTGGATGCTTTGCAATTAGCTGACAACAAAGGAATTGCTACTCCAATCGACTGGACCGTTGGCGAGGACGTAATCATTCCTCCTACTGTCACTGATGAGCAAGCTAAGGCCAAGTTTGGTGAGTACCAAACCTTGAAGTCTTACTTGAGAACTACTAAAATTGACCTTTAAGTATGATTTTAACTAATGGATGCACCGTCCAATTTTGAATGTGCACTTGTAGAGCTAGAGGTTCCACGTAACACGCATTGTTTATCTCCTTCATCATAAATTGCTTGTCCGAACGAATTAGTTTTAAGGTTTTGCTGAATTTCTGACCATATCTTGGATTTCAACCTAGGTGGGTTATCTGAGGTAGCATAACCATCGAATTGGAGTCTTTCACCTTCAATGCTAGTTTCTGGAGGAGTTAATAAGTCCACTTCGCCGGATTTCTCAGCGGCAAGGAGCATGGCTTCCGATCTAACTCCTCTCATCTTGGAGGGTTTGAGATTAGTTAACACTACCACACGCCGATGAAGCATTTGATCGATAGGTATATAATTCACCAAACCAGAGCATATTTGAACCAATTTCTCAGAATCTTGAATTTGTACTTGTGATACGTAGAGCTTTTCAGCATCTGTATGCTTTTCACATTGGACAATTTTACCAACTCGGAGATTTAGCAAGCTAGGGGGATCTATTGTTAGTAAGCAAAAAGTTAATGATAAATATACTACATACATGAAACTGTTGAAAGGGTTCTTACAACACTAGCCACATTGGACTGTCTAATTGTAGTCCCAAACATCGTCCTGATGACTATTGACTTCTGTGAAGTACTTTCCCATTAAGGCTCTTTACATTACATGCAGGACTTCATGTACACAATTTATCCCAATTGGGAGTAATACGCGTTGAAAAATCATATTTATCATCTTCACTTCCATCATTATCAAATCATTCTGAAACTTCCCCAAGAATAAGAAGATGTCCAACTTTGTCTCATCACCGGGAAGAATCCCTTCAGATGCGGCCCATTTGCTTCATTCATCACAACCTCCTTCGTCCATAGGAAGAGATGCCTTCACTCCCCAGAGTACTCAGCCTGCGTTGTATTCGGAGACCAACATGTCCCAGGGTGGTGCTGCCACCCCAATGGCTCCTCCTCAAACCTTAGCAGGAAGAAGACGACAAATTGCTGTTCCCAAAGTTGTCGATGTCACTGGTGAAAAAGTCAGAGAAAGTTTCGAACAATTCCTTGAGGACTACGCTGAGCTGAACGGTAATGATGATTGGGATGGAAAAGTATACCTTGCACAAATTGAGACGATGAAAAATTATGAATACTCGACTTTATATGTCAACTATCAACATTTATTAGGTAGAGAAAATGGAGTTCTTGCTTCTGCCATCTTGGAACAGTACTATCGTTTTTACCCATTTTTGTTGAAAGGTTTGAGAAGAATCTTGAAAAAATACGCTCCAAGTATCTTACAGACCAGCTTGATTGGTTCAAACGAAGAGACAAAAACAGAGACAGAAGGTTCAACTACTGGATCTTCTTCCAACGAAAGAGTGTTCCAAATCTCATTTTTCAATCTTCCAACTGTCAACCGTATTAGAGATATTCGTACTAAAAATATTGGTTCATTGATGGCGATTTCTGGTACTGTGACGAGAACCAGTGAAGTTCGACCAGAATTATACAGGGCCTGCTTCACTTGCGACATGTGTTCTGCTGTAATCGAAGGAATTGAACAAGTATTCAAGTACACCGAACCTACATCTTGTCCTTCATGTGAAAATCAATCATACTTTACTTTGAATGTTGCAAAATCACAATTTATCGATTGGCAAAGAGTTAGAATTCAAGAGAACTCCAATGAAATCCCAACAGGTTCCATGCCTCGTACTTTAGATGTGATTTTGAGAGGTGAAGCTGTCGAAAGAGCAAAGCCAGGAGATAAATGTAAATTCACTGGAACAGAGATCGTTATTCCTGATGTATCTCAATTGGGATTGCCAGGTATCAAACCTCAATCAGTGAAAGAGAATAGAGGCACTGAACTTAATTCAGGAATCACAGGATTGAAATCTCTTGGTGTTAGAGATTTGACTTATAAGTTGGCATTCCATGCTTGCCATGTTTCCTCTTTGGTGAATAAGAGCTCAACTGATACCGAAATTGATTACAAAGGATCCAATGAACAAGAGATGTTTTTAACTTCTCTTACCGACGCAGAGGTAGCCCAACTTAAAGAAATGGTCAAGGATGAACATATTTACAACAAGTTGGTTCAATCTATTGCCCCGGCTGTCTTCGGCCATGAAGTTGTGAAAAAGGGTATTTTATTACAATTACTTGGCGGTGTTCATAAGAAAACTGTTGATGGAATTAATTTGAGAGGTGATATAAATATTTGTATCGTTGGTGATCCATCTACTTCAAAGTCTCAATTTTTAAAGTATGTTTGTGGTTTCGCTCCTAGATCTATCTATACTTCTGGAAAGGCATCTTCAGCAGCTGGTTTGACTGCTGCTGTGGTTAAAGATGAAGAGAGTGGTGAATATACTATCGAAGCTGGTGCTCTTATGTTAGCAGATAATGGAATTTGTGCAATCGATGAATTCGACAAAATGGATATGGCAGATCAAGTTGCTATTCACGAAGCCATGGAACAACAAACCATTTCTATTGCTAAGGCAGGTATCCATACAACATTGAATGCCCGTACATCTGTTTTAGCTGCAGCAAATCCGATAGGTGGAAGGTACAACAGAAAGCTTGGATTGAGAGCTAACTTGAACATGACGGCACCTATCATGTCTAGATTTGATTTATTCTTTGTCATTTTGGATGATTGTAATGAAAGAGTTGATACTCAATTGGCCTCCCATATTTTGGACTTGCACATGTTGAGAGACGAAGCCATCGATCCTCCTTATAGTGCAGAAGAATTGGCCAGATATATCCGGTATGCTAAGACTTTCAAGCCAAAGATGACCAAAGAAGCTAGAGATTTCTTAGTTTCTCGTTACAAGGAATTAAGAGAAAATGATTCACAAGGTTTGGGAAGAAGCTCTTACAGAATTACGGTTAGACAGTTGGAATCCATGATTAGATTGGCAGAAGCCATCGCTAAAGCCAACTGTGTTGAAGAAATTACTCCAAGTTTTATTGCTGAGGCTTACGACTTATTAAGGCAATCTATTATCCGTGTTGAAATGGATGATATTGAAATTGACGAAGAAGAACCGCAAGCGAACGATCAAGATGAAGAAGAAGAAGTGCAAGAATCCAATACCGCTTCAACTCAACCAGCACCTGTGGCTGAACCTAAGAAAGAATCAATTTCGTATGATAAGTATGTAGCCATCATGAATTTAATTGTCAAGAGAGTTTCTGACAATGATAATGAAGGTGGTGATGGATACACTGCAGAAGAATTGGTTAATTGGTACTTGACCCAAAAGGAAAACGAAATCTCAACTGAGCAGGAATTTTATGGGGAAAGAAAATTAGCATACAAGGTTTTGAAGAGATTGACTAAAGATAGGATTTTGATGAGTGTTACCGCTAACACGGAGGGTACAGAACTTCCTCAAAATTCTAGTATACCAGAGAAAACCAGAGTGGTGTACATTCTTCATCCTAATTGTGCAATTTTGGATTTCTTCGATCATAGAAACCCTGAACAAGATCAAGAGGGTAATGAGGAAGATCTATAAGTTTTCAATAAGGATTGATTCGTGTATTATATATGATTGTATATTAGATTTCAGTGTTTAATACAAGGTAGAAATGAATTTGGTAGCTCGATAAATCAAGACTATTTTGTGTCATTGATCAGTTTTACGGGTGGTGCTTCCTGTTCCAAAAAGTATGATTCTGACTTTGCTTCGCCTAGGCGAGCCATATCATAAAGTTGACTTGCATGGTTTGTCAGAGCTAACGATTGGTAATCTTCAGATGCCTGGGGAGGAGATTCTGAAGTTCTATTTGTCTCTGAAGTGAAATCCTGTTGATTGATATCTTCTGTTGAATTAGGATTGGTTTTCCATTCAGTTGGAGTTAGTTGTTGAGCACAAGCGAGGCAATGCTCAATAAAGACTTTTGAATTGGGAAACATCCGTTGACAAGAACGACACCAACCGGGGTCTTCTTTTGTGTCTCCATCAACAAGATGCTGTTTGTCCTTCACGTAATGTACAAGTCTGAGGTGTCTTTTCAAAACATCCAATCTATTGAAAGCACCCCCGTTCCGATGACACGTTGGATCGTAGTTCCAGTAGGGACAGCGAAACATTGGCTCGGAGTGTGATTTTGAATGGCGACGTAAATCCGACAGCCTCGAAAACGACCACGTACATCCAGGGAAGGAGCAATCGTGCTTTTTGGAGTCCTTGGCCTTGGATGGCTTGTTGACAGCAAATTTCCGAACTTTTAGTTCTTCTGTTTTGCTTTTGGGCCTACCAGCCTTGAAGTTGTAGTTGTATTGGTTCTCGGGATCAGCTTGTTGGTGTTGGCCTTTTTCCTTCAGCAGCAGCAGAGGCTGCACATACTGCTGATGTAGATTTTGTTGATTCTGTTGATTTTCTTGTTGTTGTTGTTGTTGTTGTTGTTGCTGTTGTTGTTGTTGATGTTGGTGAGTGTAGGAGAAGGTAGGGGTTCGATAGGTGTACACGTTTGCTGTCGAAGGAGTGGGAAGGTGGTTCTGTGTCAACGCTGAAGGTTGCTGGTTGCTCACGGCAGCTACGCCACCCACTATTCCATGTCCTGGGGATATGCCATTTGCTGAGGTATTTGCAGCTCCATAGAAAGGCGCATTAGCACCTAAGTTATGATAGTACTGGAGGTACGAAGTGAGCAGACTTCCCACCGCCAGATGCGGCTGGGAATTAGCCTCGGAGGATGGATCCACTTGTCCGGGTTTCAGTTCTTCCATCATCAGTTTCGAAACCACGGTCGACGTGGGTTGTGTTGATAATGAGAGTTGTTGTTGTTGTTGGTCTTTTTCAACTTTTTTCAAGCTAGCAAGCAGGTTCAGGATATTTGATACATGAGAATCTGCTACCACCATGATAACAAGAACAGGGCACAAGCAACGGTTGGAGAGAATGACACCAGGAAGTCGAGTTCTGGTATTTGATGTCAATAAACCCAAATCCGAAATGACGCCGCTTACTGTGAGGCGGGTCAAGATGCGGAGGGGTCACCTGACTGTTTTCACCCCACATGGAGGGTTACCTGTTTAGCCAGATGGGTAATTGCACCCAAACACCAAATGGATCCAGTGTTTGGGAATGAAATTCTCGTACAAATTCCATACACGATGTGGGCGTTTAGATGCAATATTTACGGTTCGTAATTGCCATGCAACTCCGATATCGTGCAAGGTTACATTTTTCACCCCACAATAATCCAGGAATATCTCAGGGTGTAAATTGGTATCACAAGGACAATTCATTGAATCGTATATAGTTTTGAATTTATTCTAGAATTTACATGATGTTTTATGCGAGGGAAGACCGAGCTCAGAAATTCGCCTAGTTCCGAAGTCTATCATCTCTATCGTGATCACTATCATCTTCTCCCACATCAAACAAGGTATTGTCGTTTTCGACCTTGGGCTTCTTTTTGTCATCCAACTCCTCGTACACTGGAGGTGCTTGCGAAGGACCTTCGTGGTCCCTCAATTCGAAACTATCGTTGTCGCGGGCCTGTTGTTGCTGCTCTGTGTCACTGTGGCTCAATAAGGACATGTCGTCCAATTCAAATTCATGGCCCTGGTGGTATCCTGCGGCCTGCATTCCTTCTCCATTTTCGTCGATGTCGTCTCCCACCAATTGCTGAGACACAGCCAACATATAACTGGTCTCGGTAGGTCTCCATAACCAAGCGATGCCAATAAACACGATGAAGAAAATAACACTGGGCCAGAACTCGAATAAGAAATAGGCAGACTTCCAGTGCTCATCCACAATCTCCACATTGGACATACCCACGAAAATAAATGATGACAAAGCGAAACCACCGAGGGTCAAAATCACAGACAAGAAAATGATCCGGAAGAGCTTTTCGTATAATTGCAACTTGATGATTTGACGTTGTTGATGCAAATTTGCCGTAGTGGACTTAATGGCTACCAATATAGCAACGTAGTAGGCAGACAAGGTGACAGTAACTGGAATCAATGGAATTAATCCCAAAAGGTCCCCGGTTGGTTCGTCCGAACCAATACCACCGGAAGAGGTGGCATTATCTTGTCCGGTGTAGTAGGTGGAGACTAAGTACACAAGGGTTGCAAGAAGATGAACACCTGCCAAAATCTTACAACGCAACATGACCTTTTTGCTCAACTTGAGTGTCACCACACCGTAACCCAAGGCAATTAACAACAATAAATATAAGGAAAATGTGATCTTGAGGGCATTCAAAAGTGACAAGAACCCCATGTAAAGCATCACGAACACAGATTTGGGGTTTTTGGTACGATTGACCAAATCATAGTAAGACCAAACCACAATCGTGTCGAATGTCAAGAATCCAATCATGGCCAATAAGTACTTTTGCAATGGTAAGATTTGGTTTTCTTTAGCTTTCTTGAAAAAGTGGAACCCAAAAAGGGCAGAGGCAATTCCGTAACATAACGATAAGATTCCATAGGCAGGTAATTTAGGGATTTCTGACGCATTTAATTCACCGAAAGCGTTTTGGAAGTTAATCTGTCCCTTGTATTTGATGTCTGCAAAGGTGAATGTGGCAATACAATAATAACCAGTCTTATTCACTGGATAATTGATCTTGGCAGGACCCAACTCCGACAAGATACTGGTCAAGATCGTGGCATTGGTGACGTTGTTGTTGACAATGAACTTATTACGTTGCTTTTCGTCACATAATCCTTTTGCAATGGCCTCGTCTTCACAAATTAAATACTTACCATCGACCCCGATATTCACGAAATCCTTATATTCGAATACCACATAGCTGATGGTAATGTCGTCATTGGTACCTTGCTTTTGTTTGCTCTTCGAGTTGTACTTGTCACTTCCATACTGGGTAAGGGTAATTCCAATGTGTGGTTTCTCCGAGCCACCCCAGTCTTGTTTAGAGTAAACACCAGCACAAACTTGTGAATTGTAGTCATCGAAGGTCACACGGTTGGCGTGGACCCATGAAATGAGAGGAATGGCCGCTAGAAGTGATAGAAGCTTCATGCCGTAGTGTTAGTGTGGATCAAAAGAGTACTGATGTGTCTAATTGTAGTTTGTCAGGGGATTGGCGTGGGCCGACCGTGCGACACCACCATATAGCGACGTTGCTAGTGAGCCTAGTACTAAGACTTGGCGCGAGGCACTGGTTCTAGTGGGCTTAAATGGACGCGTGGAATCAACTCCCCACTAATTTGTGCGAATAAGAGTTCAAGTTCAGTAGTGTAGGGGCGATATTTGTCGAGACAGTGGGACCTCCTCGCTAATTTGGCGAGAGGAATGACCACTAATGCCGAGGACTCATAGAATGGCACAAGTAGTGATCCGGATCGGAAAGAACGGATTTATGAATGGATTTCCCGGTCTAATTATGGCATATGAAGTAGATTGATCCTGCTATTGCAATACACAAGTTCGGAAGGTAGGCTACGAACGATGATCCACTACCATTATAGTCCCAGCGTAGTACATTGGTGGTGTAACTTTATAATATCAACAGAGAGCACCAAATATTTGCGTCCAGATCTGAAGATTGCATCAAGTAGACTATAACTGCCCCAGACTCTTTACGAAAAGGAAATTACACTGTTTCTAATTGTATAGTCGTAGATTGACCTCTATATGTACTACACAGTTTTGTCATTATCGTACAGCGAAGTAATTAAACACCTGCCCAGACTGAACCACCGTTACGGTAGACATTTTGGGCAAGATCCTCAACCTGTTGATCCCATGTCAATAAGTGCTTGTATAACACGTTAACTTGATCCAAGTTCAAAATGCGTGGTTGCAACCAGGTGACCACCAAGAGCTCATCTATTTGGTTGATGTAACCCTTGATCAAGTTCAAGGAAAAACACTTGATGATCAAGTGTTCCACATCGTTGGCCGGGGTCCCTGTGAATTCGGAGATCTCTTGGAAGCCCAATTGTTTGTTGGTGGTGGACTTCAAGGAAATCAACTCCAATAAACTCATGATGATGATTTTTTGTTTCAAAAACACTTCAGAACCTGCTAACAATGGGGATTTTTGGAAAGCAATAGACAACCAGTGGTTGAACTTCTCCAAGCTTCCGGCATTCAAATGATGAATCAATTGGTATAACCATGAATATTGGCTAGACTCTTCGCTAATGGTAGCCAAGATATCATGCAAAATCAACTCTCCGAAGTTGTAGATCTTGTCACCCAACAAGGCAGCTATGCATAGTTCATAACATAAAGATTCACGTTGTGCCTCAGAAAGGCTGCTATAATCCACTGAGGATAGGTATAAGAGTCCATTGGAATAGAAAAGATTGTAGTTATGATTAATCTTGTGCAATTCACACTGAGCCAAGTAATAGGCAGCATTGATCTTAGGATTGTCGAATGTATGGGATTCTTCACCAACAACTCCAAAGCAGTCTTGAAGCAGATCCAAGATCTCCTCAGCATCATTGATACGTTGTAAAAGAAGATAGTACCGCGCTATCTGCAAAGATACGTAGGTAACGGACTCATCGGCATGGATCAATGCCTGCAACGCCTGCTCGTGATCGTCCGCCTTGTAATTGTTGTTCTTCTTGAGTTCCTTGATAAATTGAGCTTTCAATTCCAACAAGCTGTCCAAGGTATCTTGTGGTTGTTGGTGGTAACTTTCCAAAAGAAGATCCACAACTTTGATTGGGTTCAATTTCCAAGAAAACTGGCTGACAAACGAACGATACAATTTGAATTTCAAGTCTGGAGTGGATTCGGAGCTGTTATACAATTCTTCCAATGTCAAGGTGAGCTGGTGCCATAACTTACGCTCATGGTAGTCTTCAAGTTGGTAGATCAAATTGATCAAATCGGCCGATTCGGTTTCCAGTCTGAGTGTGGCCAATACTGTTGAGGCATCATAATCCACATCCATTGCTGACATGTTGGCAGAGTATTAGTCGAGGATGGAGTTTACAGTGGTGTAGATGTTGATAGTGAAGTCGCACTTTGCCACCGATTTGTCGTGTACTTGTCATATCACAGTTTAGTATGGGTGCGAATAGAATTAGTGAACTACATGAGATCTTCAGCTTAATATATAGTCATGTTTAATGCGTGCTATAGATCCAAAGCGCTGATGGATTAGTCAAATATGACCCAAATAAATACCTATGAAGCCGTTTAAAGAATTAGAAAAATTACGCGGTTGATTTTGTCGATGTTGACGGTCGAAGAGTAAAGTCAAATAGAGCATTACTGGAAAGATTATAACCTGCCGAAACAAAATCATTTTCAAATAAGCTTGAATCATGAATGCAAAAGTGTTGGTATCTGTTTTATCGAAAATCGTACTTGTATAAGCATGATTGAGCACCGCGTGAAACTCAAGCTCGCTTATGCGCAGAGTTTCTGTTGGAATCTTTTCTGATAATTCAAACTTAAGTTTGAGCAAAAAACTCCCTGAATTCTACCCAGTTACTGAGGTTTTCTTCAAATAATGCTTTTCCGTTCTTAATATAATCAATCATCAAAATCAACCATTTCTTTTCGAGCTTCTTTAAGAACTGCTCATATGTTTTTGAGAGTTGTTCTGTCAATTTGATCATATCTGAATTTGCAAGTTCTATCAATTGATTCAACTTTGTCAATTCTTTCTCGATAAGTGCCACTTTGAATTTACCTTGATTAGCAGGTGCGTTAGACTCTAAGTCATTTTCATGGCTCAATAAATTGTTAGAGAACTGCTTGTTGTATCCGTTATTTCCACCAAATAAACCGTACCATGACTTCTTTGTTGTTAAAGTTCCACCCCTCTTCTTTCTTGCCTCTATTCTTTGTAACGCGTTGTTTAAACTAGGACTATTCAAGTCCTTTAAATGATCAAGACTTGGGGAAGCATTATTCCCGTCAGGGTCAGAGGATGATGCAAGCAGTAGATTATTTGAAGATAAATTGATTAGATCTTGGAATTTGGCAAATTTCAATTTATACAACAACTTGTACTGAATGATTTTATACTTGTAAAATTTGATGAGATGCAAACTGGAAATGTAATATTGTACAAGTTGGTGTACAGGCTCTTGCCATTCAGGTATAAGGTTATTGAATACGAAACTTTCAATGTTCAAAAAGTTGCTGTCAATTGTGGAACCAAATTTTTCTATCGCAAGACTTAAACTATTTGGTTCATCTGAATCCACTGCTGGACGATTTTGTTGGTAATTCGATGATTCATATATCTGCAAGGAAAAGTTATTCAAGTTACCTCCCAATTCAATCAATGAATTGATCATTGATTTATAGTCCTTTATGCTTCTTGAGTTGATTTTATCGACGTCATTCAACACTTTTATCATGTGGTGAAACTTTACTTCGAAATGGATATGACTTTTGGGGATTTCATCAAAATGCGTATAATTATTGGAAAGGAATTCAGGTTCTTCTCCAGCATGGTCTAGTTTGTAGGTCATGGAATAGTCTTTACCTTTTGAGTCAAAAAGTTTTATTTGTTCTTTCAAGCCCATTAAATCTTCATTGAGCTTTTTAAGAGAATTTAAGTTATCGATGTTGGAATGAAAGTCGAAACCATTCACTATTGGAAATAAAGAGTAGAGGCCATTCTGATCAGTGGGTTCCACTGGGTTAGCTAATAGCAAATTATCAGGGATTAAATTGACAGGAGGTTCATTGATTGCATTGTACCAACATAATTCATAATTAGGGTCCAAAAACTTGTGTAACAACACTGAATTGCGAAGCTCAGGAGCAGAATCGAATATCAAGTCGTTTAAGAAGTTTTTAAAGTATCTCTTTCTCATTTCAATGATATTCATTTCATTTGAGTTATTGATGGAATTTACAATGAAGCTGAATAGTGAATGTTTTTCGGGAATAGGGGGTATGACTAATGTTGGATAAAGCTTTAAAAGGTTGTCTCTCAATGATTTGAACTCACTATAACGTCTCTTCACGATGATGGAAGAGGTGTTGGAATCGTCATGGTTTTTACCTTTATCGATCCGGAGCTGGATTGTATATACAATAACCGACGAGTTTACCAAGCGTTCGCTCGAGATGATATCAATTTTTAGGTCGGGGTTATTGATGTACTCCTGAATCTGGTTCGAGAGACCGATAGAGCTTATCACAAGGTCAGTGTTGGGAGGCACCAAAGTAGAGAAGGAACCTCTACGGTGTGATTGACTGGATCCCGAACCTCCAAATGCTGAACCGTTTGAATTCCCTGCAGAGGAGACTCTACCAGGAGATTGTTGATGGCCATAAGGGTCGGTTAATATTGATTGATTACCGTAGAAAGAAGGATTGTTGTCCTGCTCGATATCCTCAAACACACTATCATTCATATTGACTAAAAAGGATAGCGGATTGAATGCAGATGAGCTCTGTTGTTGGGGAACTGTGGATTGGTATCGTGTACGTGATGTTTATTCTAAGCAATAGTTATCGGTATTCCTGCATATGGTAAAGGGGCGATTGCTTGGGCAGCAGAGAATTCCTAGACTTTGGAAGGGTTGAAAGAGAAGAGGAGACTCTTCTCTTGTAGTAAACGAATTAGAGAGAACAACTATTGGCCAAATATCTTATCAAGAATGACATACACCTGGGAGAGGTTATAATAAGCTAAATATAATTAAGGTGATGTAATCACGTGACTAACACAAGTTAGCATTTGGTTGACTTAAGGAGTGTTATGTTATATTTGTGGAGTATTAAATCACTAGCTACAATACGCTAGTTGAGCTATATTATATACAGTGTTTTCTTTTATATATTGCTGAATTTGTTTAAATTTTAACAACAAGATCTAAAACTGAGATTTTGGGAGGGTTCAATTCAAATAAGCATCTTGTTGGCAAGTTGCTTAGCATATCATTTCACGATGTCTCGACAAGCAGAACAATAAGTGACTAAGTAAGGAATTTTAACGTAGCAGCAAATATATTCCGATGACTCACTTCTTCCCATGTTTAGTCTTTCCTTATCACTGAAAGTTAAACTGTAAAGGATAGGCGAGAATAAACTGCAAACCCTTTTCTCCGTACAGGAACAACTACTACAGAAATTCAATGTTAATATGGAGTGAAATGCTAAAGAATTGATCAACATTTCAAATATACTAATACAGTCTTTCCAATAATTACCATTAATACATAATCTATAACCCAATCTACAACCTGGTATCGGATCTTCTCAACATTTGCTCGAAGCCAGAGAGGTCGTTCTTGGTGGTGCAAGAACCACCGCATGCCACCAAGATAACAATGTCATCTTTATTAAGGTGACCGAAATGCTTGTAAAGCAAGTCAATTTTCGAGTACACAACCGATAAAGCAGCTCCACATGCTGGTTCCACAATCTTTCCAGAATCATTGTAGAAATCGACACATGAACGGATGGCATCGAGATCATCGATCAACTCCAAAGTGGTGGTCACCACCGAGCTGTCTTTGTAATTGAGCAAGGTTTGGTCGGTAGTATATGAGCATGCAAGGGAAGTGGCCAAAGAGTTGACCGAATTGAGGGTGATGATCTTATCGGCTTTGAGGGACTCGGCCAAAGTTGGTGCTTGATTGGTTTCTATTAATAATATTTCTGAGTCGATGAGGTTGTGACGCACCATACCTTGATAGATACCGTTGTAGAGGCCTCCACCACCACAAGAGCATACCATACCCTTGATTTTGGAAGCATCAGTAGAAAGCTGGTCAACCACCTCATCCACCAAGGTGGAATGGCCCTCCCATACCAAGGGGTGGCTAAATGGATGACAGTAAATTGGGGTGGTGACGGAGGTGTCCAATGAAGACATGAGGTTACGCAAATGTTGATCTGCTTCGTTGATTGAGTTACCGAAAAGCACGATTTGGGCATTGAATTTGCGGAGCATTTGTCTAACCACTGGTTTGGAATGAACTGGAAGAACAACGGTACACTTGACCTTGTAGTACCAGGCCAGGTATGCAGCAGCCAACCCGGCGTTTCCTCCACTGGATGCAAAAACATGGATTTCCTTGTTGGAGGAAGATGCACGGGCCTTGATGATGGACCTGTGGATGAGGTTGCCAATACCTCTTAACTTAAAGCTTCCAGATGGCTGTTCCATTTCATTCTTCAAGAACACACGGCATGGAGGTTTCATAGCAAGAGAATCGGTCACCTCTGTGAGGGAGGTCTTGACGTGAGCCTGTGGCAAGGTTGATGATAATTCCACCGACATGATGGGAATTGATGTGGGTGCTGGGGAACGGGTGCTAAGTGTATTGGTTGATAGTTTTATCAACAGCAGCTAAATTATCTGGGGAAAGGTAGATAATTTAGTAATGAATATATATGGCCACAACGAACAACAGAGAAGGTGCTGAATTGATTGAGTTGGCTGGCTAGTAGGTGGCTTGAGGGTTGCTAATGCAAGGTTTTTTGATAAGATAAGCTAGCTTGAAGATAAGCTGGCTTGAAGATATGCTAGCTTGAAGATAAGCTAGGCTTGAAGATGAGCTAGGCTTGATGCTGGATGACACAGTTCAAGGCTAGAGGGTAACAAGTGAGTCTCAGCAGGGGAGATGAGAGGAAAGGCTGCAAAAATGTCCGGCAAACGTTTGTGTTGAACTAACGGCAAATGTTGAAAGCAGCGACTCGGGTGTGCCAGAAAACCCGGGGGATAATGTGTTCTTTATATAGGGCTACACCTAACATAACGGGATGACAACCCTTCGTTAGGGATGGGATGTAAGCGTATTCAAAACCAAAACGGAAATAGTGACTTCGTGAGCGCAGGACCCTTGACTCGTGGGGGGAGTCTGGGGTCAAACCCGACTCGGCCGTTTCCCGGGTCGACTCCGCGACACGAGTCACGCCTGTGTGCAGGTCCCGGGGTGGCCCACCCACGCTTGAGCAACCGCCCCGGACCTACACCGCCGAGGCGGAGTCAAACTGGAATGGTTCCTTACTGCAAAGTTCCCCGAGCTGCGGTAAGTGACGGTGTTTTCTGCCAAACGGCTCCATTCGGGCTCTGTACCGTGAGGCAAACTGACGGAGAGGGGAGTATTTGGAGGGGTTTCCACAAGAGAGCTCGGAATAACTCGGAGTATTGTTCGGGTTTGGGTTTGAGTTTGGGGTGCTGGTGTGGAGATGTGGAGTTTGGGAGTGGCAGCACCACCGATCATAGTCACCTATGAGGCATGCCCCGGATCCCTGGTGATTTTGTGTTGGTATTGATGGTGGTGGTGGTAGAGGTGAACGAGAAGGTAAAGTGGAATGGGCATCGAACTTCCTTCATTCGCAGCAACTCAACCGCAGTTCGGCCAGGGGTTGCGGATGCACAAACCCTTCATCTCTATGGCAGCATCCTGCACCATGCGGTTTTGACAGCGTTGTGCGATTTAAGCTCGCGGCGCAGAGGATGCAAACACACGTTGTCATCAGGTTGGCCGGTAGGTTGGTGTGGGGGCTGTAGGAAATGGGGGCTGTAGGAAATGGGGGCTGTAGGAAATGGGGGCTGTAGGAAATGGGGGCTTTGGCAGAGGCGATTCCAAGGCTTTTGCAGCGGAAACAGGTGTAGCTACGTGATTGTGGCTATCATGGTGTAGCATGGTGCGAAGCATTCCAGGAGTCGATTGGCCCTACAAACTCTTTTCACGGCACAGTAGTTCAACCATAACAGATAGCACCATTCAATGAAAAATCAGATGGAACCTCTGTAACATAACATCAGGTAGCAAATCATTGAATATGAAAAACACCAGCATTATCTTGGAACATAATAAGATTTCTACAGCATTTTGGACTCCATTCGCGTATTGGTTTCATACCTGGCGGTGACTTTTCTACGGTGGTAGCCCTTTTAATTTGTTTCATTAACCCAGGTGTAATTTCTCAGAGGTGGCTGTACTAGTAATTCTCTAGCTCTTGGTGGTAGTATAGTTGCATTGTAGACGCAAGACGCGTGGCTGGGCATCATTAGATATCTCTCGCAAAGATGGTCTGCGCGATAGAATGGCTATTGCTTCTTTTTTGATAATGGTACCAGAAACTTCAAAAAATTAAAATTGAAAATTGGGGGATGACTTTCATCCTTTCTGCTTATTTCTCAACTTAGTTGGTGATTCAGCAAAAACATTAGTAATGGCCTAAGTGTTACTCCTCATTTGCAGAGTCTAATGGCAGGAACCTTCGGATTGGCTCGGATGCACCAGGAGGGCCGTGTGCGTCCTCTACAGTCAGCAAGTTTTGGCGTCCCAGTGACCACGAATGTTTCATGGCCAGCGACTAGGGTATTCCATTGAACAATAAGCGATCCCAAGTGTTCTGCACCGTCACCACAAATGCACCCACAAGTGGAGATCCACTGGGTGGATGTGCATTGACCCGGAAGCACCCGATTACCGATTCCTGACCAATGCACCAGAGAGTTTACAATTCGCCTATTCGGGTACCATCATCACGACGTTTCGCTGTCACTGTTGTCGGGGGTTTCCGTTTTGTGGGGAAGCGATGGCATCACCCAAGAAGGTCTAAACTCCGATGTACTCACAAGACACAAACGATAACAAGAAGAGATTTCTAGATACTTTCCAGTTAAACTGCAATCTAAACATACCAGCTAAACCCACGAACCAAACTCACCAACTAATCCTACCAACTAAAAACCACAGTCTGTTACCATATAATTTGATGGAATGGCCATATACTAGCCATGCCAGCCCCAGTTTCGAAAATCTTTCGAACCACCACTTCTTCCGAATGCTTCACAGGACCAGGAATCCCCGCTATTGTTGCACCGCACAAAATGACCTAGATCTTCTCAGCATGTTGATCTGATTACATGATTGCCTTTGTATTTCCGTTGATTTGCCCGGTTTTGTGCTCCCCCGCATTCTTGTTCGCCTACATGTCAAGCAACATACTCCGAGTGTGTTGTGGACCGTTTCCGAACCCGAGCCGAATTTGAAGCGAACCCGAATGCAGCCCTAATATCCCATACCCCAGGACTCATTATGGCATCCACCACCCCAAACCACTCCAGGCCACATGGCCACACTGATCCCCACGTTTTCTTATTTCCATTTCCCATTTGAGCATTTCGCACCCTCAACGTTTGACCAACGGCTTTATCGCTTTTCACGGAAATGCAACCCCCAATTTCCACCCACAAACTTCTCATCCATTGACACATTCACAAACATCACCTACAAAACAACACCACAATCGAGTTTCTCGAAAATTTCCCACAATTTGAGCGTTTTACCCGGTTCCGTGACGTGGTGCCAGCCTCCCACCACATAATAACTAATGACTATAGACCCTTTAAGTGACCTCGGGACGCGCACGTGAGAACACCTATACATGTCATCACAGTTTATTGCTAGTGCAGATTACCAACTCCTTTGCTAGTGTGCTACTTGTGCCGTTTGTTGCTTACATTCCCCACCACATCCACCCACCATATAAGGCCATCGTGTCGCCGTTTCGCAACTCCCTCCTCCAAGTCCATCTGTCATATTTGGTCGATTCAGCCTCTACTCACAATAACACAAACCTACCTAAAGAGGTACATCCCATCCCACTTTGCTAACAACACTGGTCACCGTCCACTGTTCTCTATATAAGTGGTACAAGCGATCTAAATCCAGTGAGTGTGTCAAATCCTCCATTTCCAGAACCTCAGACAGGCACAACTCGCCTAATCAACCCATTCTGCTTGTCTGGTGTAGCATAGTTGATCTGGTACACGAATACACACCATCTCCCTAGACTAGACTCCATCCCTCCCATCTAAAGACACCTAAAGTCGCCGCCATCCTATACAGAATATGCCATGCCTTCTCCCATCTTCATATCGAAACCTTCAGACACCTTCTCATTGACTGCGGTGCTACGTGGGGTCCAGTTCGGTGCCCTCAGCAACTATAGATCGCTACAAAACCCGGCCATTCTCGCCAACAGTGCATATTTCGCCGCCATTATCAAAAGCTTCAAAATATCCATTGTGGTGTATTTAATAACCCATTTCCTACCCTTATACTCATTCACATGCGTCGCCCACTTGGCCAATTACGTGGGAATAGCTTCCATAGATGTGGAAGCACGTCTGCAGCTGCTT
Source organism: Suhomyces emberorum (assembly GCA_003707835.3). Lineage (NCBI taxonomy): Eukaryota > Fungi > Ascomycota > Pichiomycetes > Serinales > Debaryomycetaceae > Suhomyces > Suhomyces emberorum. Next base: position 806,709 of record PPLQ03000007.1, read on the forward strand.
ATTGGGTTTATGGGTACCTACCTCGACTTATCGGTGTTTTTGATCACCTTGATCAACTACTTTGACCCCGATTCTGACGTGTTATTTTTGTCCAATGTGAAATTCAGTGATCAGGTAAACTCCACCAACTATCACGAAAATTTGGCAAAGCTCTCCTCCCGGAATCTCAACATCTCAGGAGATTGGGGACATAACTACAGACAGCTAGCAAACTGTCCAGAATTCAAATCTTTCTTCAAACGTTATGCTAAAAATTATTTATTTAATATGGTGGTCTATTTATTGGTGTTCTACCCAAGCAGACTATCATCTACTTTACTCTGTTTCATCTCGTTCCAGACTCTCTTAGATAAATTGGGCTCTGTTGGGACTATCTCAATTGTTGGTACAATGAATATTTTGCCTACCCAATATACTGGTATTTTTTTGACCACTATCTTCGGAGTATCAAATTTATACCAAGACTTACTTTTAGCATACTTTCATCGGATAAACTTTACCATGTTTGAACAGAATCAATGGATAAATTCACGCCAAGGTATCTTATTTGGCTTTGCATTATTTAACTTTTGGTTGATGAAGAAATTTCCTGCATTTACAGTATTGATATATACCATGGCCCAACTTAATTTGGGATACTTAATAACTAAAATGACCAACGAATGTCCTACTGGTACCAACCAATTGATTAATTGGACATCATCTCAATTAGTTTGGAAGGGTCAATTCAGTTTCATAAATGGCGATTTTCTTCAAGATCCCTTTTATCCTATACCTGGATCCTTCATGTTAGATTAACTATATAGATTATTTAATACTATGGGTTTTATTACCACTAATAAAGCAGAATTGTACTGTATTTAGAAGTACCGTGATTAAGTCATCACTTTTCATCAAATCGGGATCGATCAAAATATAATTAAATTTACCTAACTCGTCCTTTCTATTATTGAGCTGTAATAATGGAAGGCCTGTTAAAAAACATTTGGACCATTTGTGATTGGTTGTTGAATTAATGAGGGTTTCATAATCGTCTTCAAGAATGTCATCCCTATTCGCATTGAACAGTTCCTGGAAAAATTTAGTTTTGAACGTAATTTCTGAACTTTTAGGGATAAAATCATGGAATTCTGCGCTTGCATTAGGGTTATTTTCACGTAATTCAAGGAAATAACGGATAACCAAAAACTTGTCTATTTCTGATGTGAGCTCAATATTGGTCACCTTAACGTACAGTAAGACAAGTTTCATCAAATATTCCTTCAATTGTGACTTAATATTGTTGTTCTCAATATTGATCTTTTCAATGTATTGGGTGAACAGGTTGTCTTGTGAAAGGTATTTCGAATTTTCCAAGATTGATTCGTTAAGACTATACATCACTTGAAGCTCTTTCACTTTTCTATTATGATTGTAATTTGTTATTAAGGTTAATGAAAAGTCAGAAAATATGGAATCTTCAGCTATAGTTAAATCCTGACCTTGAGAGATCATAAAATGATTAGATTTGAATTGGTCCACAGATTCACAAAAATTTTGAACTTGTACTTCATTGGAACCGTCCGACTTTGCTCGTGGATAACTGGGGATTTTGCTATATTCACTGAGCCAATATTTATTCAAATAACCAATTGAAGTGCTGTTAAAGATATTGGAGTAGGTATTTTTTATGAAGGAGTCCGATTTAACGAAACCAACCTGGAATTCACTGGTTGCAGTTGTTTCGTACAACAAAATGTTTTTTGGTATCACTTTGAAGAGTATAGTTGCGATTCCATCTGCTCCCATGTGGAATCCATAACTTAAGAATGTGCCTTCCAAAGGTTGTTCAACATTTCGGAAGTCTTCTGATTCTTTAGGTTTGTTAGTGGAATTTTCTTGTTTAACCTGGCTTGAGGAATCATCTTCACCTGCATCTACGACTGTATTTTGAACCTGGAAATGATAAAGACATCTAGCCACGAAAGAAGTAAATTCTTTTGGTGTGCTTGCCAATTCCAATTTCCAAGTATCCTTTATGTCTTGAAACGTAACGAAGGTTCCATCCTCATGAGTTATCATCACCTTAAGGGTTTCATCTTTCAAGCTATGAACTAAGCCTGTTATGCTGGAATAGTTATCCAATGGATGAGCAATAACCTGTATTTCTCCACTTGAGTTAATTGTGATAAGCCTTAATCTTCCAGTGCATGCTGACAACAAAACAAAACATTCATTAAATATAACCCATTCATTCTTTTCATTTAAGAAACGTGATTTTTTGAGTATCTGTATGGGTTCAAATACCTCAAGTTTGTTTTCGATTGCATTAAAAGTCAATTTGTGATATTCTACCGAATTGTCACTAAGGAAAATAGCCACGTTAGCCGTGTAAATATTGTTCGAGCAATTCCATTCCGACCACTTTTGTTTTATTACGCCAGATGTAGTCTTTGATTTATGGATTAAATCCAACTTGTTATATTGTGGGCCGTTAAGTTGATATATGAGGAGATCTGCATTTTGTGTGATGACACTTAAGAAAAGGACTGATTCAGAGCCGATTGGTACTTGTGTGAAGGAAAAGTTGTTGACTTTTAATGATAAATATGTATTTCCGTCAGCATATACGGGACCGTCAGTGAAATTCACATCGAATGCCTTACAAAGATGAGGATATACCTCGACCTTTAGCTTAGCCTGCCCCGCAAAACCGGAATCCTTTTCGAAAATGAGCAATTCCCCGCTATTGAAAAGGACACCGAGATAATTATCCCTGGTCATATGTTGTGACGGTGTCCATTGATGAGATGTGATGTTGAAGTCTGAAGTCATTTTTAGCTGGAACCTTTCATCTAAGGTATCTATGACAACATTGTTGAGTCTTCCGAGAGGAAGCGAGTCTTGCATTTCCTTTCGTACTATAGTCGTTGTTTGAAACAACTCTTTGGTTTCTAATATGACTGTATCTTGCACCCTGGTGATGGCATTAGACAACGATGGTAGCAATGGCTCTAGGACGGAAATCTGGGTTTCGTTGTTAATGGCCAATTGGTGATTATCAGACCATTGTAGTGGCTCTAAGTAAGTTGATGCAGCAACAGCTCTTTTTATAGTGATGTACTTGAGGATTGCAGGCATTCTATAACAAGCTCCACTGGGTAAACAAGAATAGCAAAGGCGTAAATGGATCAGTTGTGTTCAACTGGAAGTGATATAATACAACGGATTGATTCGAATTTAATGTTCGAGTCTTTTATGGGTACAGTTATGTTAAATGTGATGAATTGTTAATGCCTTGTGAAGAATTGTTATTGATGCAAACATCCACAACAATTTTGGTATGTCAATGCGCGTTAGTACCACACCACCACCATACTAATTATCTTCGTACCGCGAACAGATCAAATTTAGTATAGGCGGAACCTTTACCGCGGAACAGGTAACTCCAAACAAATCTCCTGTTCCATAGCAAGCTTGTAAAATTTATCTAAAGTATTTTAAGAATGAAATGAATGACATTTCATCAATCATATGCTGAATATGAACATTTGAATCAACTCCATGAATTAGGATAGCCTTGATAAAATTACGATTTACGGTCGATGCATAAACCATGTTCGCCTCAATGAACGATTCCCAAGCATAAATGTAGGACCATAAAATTGAGGATGGCGGGGAGTTTTGGTGGACCTGTTAATTAAGGTTCTGGTGTAACGATTATGAGAGCAGATTTGAGTATAACTGGAGATTTAACGACAATATAAAAGGCTGAAGATAGATTAAGAAGAATATCGAGAGGTGCGATTGAAAGATGAAGTTGGATACCAAAAACCCTGGTTTCCTAAACAGAAAACGACTTCACGTAGAACGAATTCGGAGATACCCATTTTGTAAGACGGAATATCTGAGGAAGCAAAGCAACTAGTAATTGTTATTTGATCTACCTAGTATTGCCTAGTAGAAATATAGGCATATTACTTAAACAAGAAGGATCAGGAACTCTGAGGTGGTGAAATGGTACACCCAGTTCATGGTTCTAGACGAAACTACAAAGACCTTGTTACTCCTCAATAACTATGTGGGTATAATTGCAGGAAAGATACACTGACGAAGCAATTGTAGGATACCTCACGAACCATTGGTAGCTTAACCAATTGGAACGTATATGTCCTAAATGGAAACAACCCTTCAATCGGTACCAACGGTGATACTACCCAAGATCGATCCGATTTTACCGAATATATACTATATAATCAGTGTGTTCTTGCTAGACACCTCCCCATAACATCAGGTTTGGAGCAAGTGGTCTATTGTCGCGTTAACAATCACTCACGAGGCGATGTGAAGAGTAGGGTAGGTGACTGTGTGTCTTAGCATGACTTTCCGAACATCCTCCTCCTGCATTATCACCATCTCCTCTCGTACCAGTTCAGGTAATTACCTTCTAAAGGCCAAGCACACCGCAAAATGAAAAGTACAAAGTAGCCGGTGAAAAACGCGCTAGGATGGAATCTGAAGGGAGTGAGAAATACCGGGTCAGTTGACACATCACACAAACCACTTTAGGCCAATGTAGACGAGACTTTGCAATTGCACCGATGGTTAACAAGATCGGTTTAGCCTCGGGCCCCCCGTACCACCACTAGACAATAGCCAATGTTGTTGTTGGAAGCGGGGCCTGATAGTAGTAGTCAAAAAGTACCCCAACAGGTTCCCCTTAACCTGGCGTAATAATGATTAATCCACGGTGGAGGGCACTTAAGCCCCACAATCCATGTCACATCACGAACTCATCATGGAGATACGGCAGCAGTATGCTGGGTTAAACTTACCATCGAGTTTTCCCTCGAGCTATCACCTCCATCCTCATTAATTATGGAGTTATTGTCCATATAAACATTATTATTACAACCAGCCTAACTCAACGGTAGTACCAGAGCCCCCAATCCAGGAGCTAAAATCATGCTAATGATATGCTGGCCAACCTAATGATAGAGGATTCAGCTAATACTCCATGGCAAGGCTCTAAGGAACCTCCGATGCAGTATCTCTTACCCTGTAACTGCTAGCGCATCTTGAGGATTAGCACCAGATGGGCAGATGGGCCCATGGGTGGACCCATCTAACCCGATTCCACATTCCATGGCCCATGCTAGCCCACGCCATTCCTCGCCATCTCCCGCCCTTCCCCGATATTACACAGCTGCTTAGGTAGGCGTATTCACGCCTACTCACCTCAATACGTATCAATTACGCCTTATTGCTCGTCTTCATCCATCAAATGTTGTGTTCCATGTGCCTGTGAAATACTGCCTCACTCGTCATGGAGGCCATACTCAACAACGCCATGGTCTTTTCATACACGTAGAAACAGTAGACGCGTCTTTTGACCTCCACATGCACCACTGCCACTCTCCTTGCTTCTACACAACTGTGTTGCCTATCCCTGCCCTCCAGAACCTTCCGTCGTCTTGGTTAGTTGTAAGGTGATCCCCGGATCTTAAGCCTGCGTATAAGCCGTAACCGATATTTAGCCGTGTAACTGTTTACGTGCTGTCATCACCACTCCGTCCAGTTATCCATCGTTGTGAGCTAAGCTGTTTTCCCCTTATTTCCACCACAAGTGCTTTCCTACTACTTCGCTAAACTCCCTCCATATCTCCTTCCACTCCTCTAGGTTCCCCCCTCCATAGCCCCTTCTTGCCCAGCCTCAATGTCGGAAACATCTGAGGATCGGAATGGGTCTGAATTCACGTTTCAGCGGCTATCGTTAGCCATTCCCATCGAAGCTAAGAACTACTCGTTGATATGGATGTTTTTGGGCCAAACCTTGAACCTCCATACTCCGGACGACTTGCTCTCGTCCCACATCCGACAAGCTTCTCCTGACCACCTTCCGGCACCTTCGCTTGACTTTCTTCCTGAAGTGGCGTTTCCCCAGGACCTTTGGTTACAGGATGACATTTGCGTCCGGGATATCAAAATAAAGACGTCGTTGTTGCTGGAGTTGAACTCCACCATCGAAAAGGAATTGGCATCAGACTCTCACCTGTTTGAAGATCAAGTATTGAACTACTTTGACAAGCTTCTCAGCGCTTATAAGGTCTATGATATCCCTGTCCGTGCATCTATGGCCTCCGTATACACCCCACCAGACCTCAGTTTACGAGAAGAAGAAGACGAAGACACCGTGGACGACCTGCTTGATGATTCAAAACTGATTGCTAGAACCACTTCAAACCAGTCCTCCACGAACTCCCTGAAGACCTACAATTCATCCGTCTCCGGTCAAAATCCTTCAAGCATATCTTCTGCAGGAACTCCCAACCCAACCCCAACCTCCCAAACCACCAGCAAACGTATTTCTGCATTATCTAGAGATCGTAATTCTCAACGGAAGCGTTTCCTGACCCTATTGGCACACGAAGGCAACTCGGATGGTATTCCTCCTGATGAGGAAAACAAAAAACAACAAGTGTTAAATGGTCTCCTTGCAAAGTCCAAGATATACAACAAATTAAAGAAGCATAGAGATTCCTCTAGTTCTATCAATTCAAATAATTCCATTCCTTCGAATTATAGTAACAGAAATAGCATTAGTACCACCACTACTGTTAATTCTTCCATTGCATCGAGAAGAAGAGGTAGCTCAAACTACTTCGCTAGTTCTCCCCCAGATATTAATGAAGCAAGATTGCTTCAACAGACACCTATCTCTCCTCAAGTACCCATCTTGTCGCGCGAACAGAAGGCGGAGAACAGAAAGCAAAAGTACGATTACTATTTACAATTGAGAAAACTTATGGAGACTTCACAACAACTTGTTAATTATGCCATAAAAGTTAATTCATTCCAAAATCCTAGCAATGCTAGAGTAACTAAGTTCATTGATTTTCTCAAAAAGAAGGTGTTGAAGTTCATCATTATAGATGTATCTCAAATGTTGATGGATTATGCCCAATTAAAGGCTGCAGTATCTTTGAGGTGAATTGATGAATAACTGTTTCTAATATTCAAAGGATATTTGATTTAATGTGTTCATTCAGCTTAATTGATAAAATGCAGATATGTTGACGGTTTTTCGAACCAATCGATCACTGCTGCCAGTCTTGTTATAATAGTGTATATTACGGTCTTTACCATGTTATTTAAATAATCTATAATTTCCATTTTATTAATCCTTGACTAGCAAGTAGAGATGACGCCAAATATGAACAGAATACGAGATGTTTCGAACAAATGATACCCAGCTTATTTACAAGTGCTCAACATTTGTGAGATGACCGTCAATAGTTGATCATTTTCACAAGCAGCTGCCACTCTCTCTTTGTCGTTGAGCTGCTTATTAACCTGATTCTCGGATTGGTGAGTACCTTCTTTAATCAAAATTCTGATACGGAATCTTGGAGGCAAACATCTTTCCAAACGGACTCTGATTCCCAAGCCGATCAACGTAGCGAGGGAACAATGCGTAATGGTAGGTGTTATTTTGATGAGAACTTCTGAGATATCCAAGTTCTTGTTGCTTCCTAAGGTTACGGTGATGTCACTCAAGTTAACCACGGCAAGTTGTGCCAAAGTAAGTGGATGTTCTGGATCTGAGATTGAGGAGATAAGATCAAAGATTTCTTGCGCATCAATAGGATCTTCTTCCTCATCATCATCATCTTCTTCTTCGAGAGACTTGCTCTCAGATAACTCATCTTCAGTAAGCTCCATTTCAACGTCTGATACGAGTTCTGGAACCACTTCTGGAGGGGGACTTCTTGAGGTGATGGCTGGAGTTAAAAGTGACAAAGAAGTCACTTTCTGGACTAACTGAAGGTCCTTATCAACCAGCTTTGTGTCCTTACCAATTCTAGTGGGGAGGTTGGACACATCGATAATCGTTGGGTTGGCGTTAATGGGATCTGACATCGTTGATAATAAGAACTGACTCACTTTGTTCTTGAAATGATTATAACTAATCAGTTAAGGTCATGTGACAAGATCAACATCGTTGTTCATTATATACAGGACACAAAGTTACTACCTGAGACGTAGGGAGAAGAACTTAAAGAAGTGTAACGACTGAACGAAGTTTTTGGAAATTTGAGCTTGTTAGGTATTGCATAGAAGCGTACTACTTCTTCTGGTTTTTGAATCAATTCCTTATCATATTTTCTTGTCTGGATGTTCATGTATTTGTGTGGCATATCAAACTTCCATACTAGTTTTCCATACAGAAAATAGTTTGGCTTCTTACAAGATACCATAAAGCGATCTAATGATATTTGATTCATTCATGCTTCTTAATGAGCAAACTGGAATTTCTTCAAAGTAATTTATTAGAAACTTTAATATTTCTATAAATTGGTGCCCCTTAGTTACACCTGGTTAATTACCGGCTGAATTTGGCTTTCAGCTACATAGTAGCTCTTGTTTTGGTATAGTAGTGCAAATCAACAATCGCTCTTTTGTGGCTTCCCATATTTAGAATGCTAAAATCGAAAACATTAAAATCCAATAAAACACTTAAAAGCAAGCATTTTTGAAAGACTCTTACTTCTCATGGGAGTCTCCAATCCGTTCAAAATGAAGAATTTTTGTTCGTTTAGTAATTTATTCATACAATTGATTCCTAGATTGCTCAATTGTGACCACATATCTAGTAAAAATCGGCTATTATTACAAAGATATCAGGCAGTGGTTCGGAAATATAGCCGCAACAGCAGCTCTTTCTAAGTTATACAAGTGTAGGGAATCTGAAATAACGTTTTTTTCTTTAGGAACAGATCATGACCGTAAAAGTTTGGAACTTCATACTGTTTAATTTCTTGGTGTAATGACATTCTGTACTAAATCAGTGCGAAAACATCCTTGACCTTTATCAACATGGACAACTACCCCAAGGTGCTTCTACAGCAATTGGCTCCGTTCGTAAAGATCGAGCTTTGTACTTCTCTTAAAGAATCGCCACTTGCAGAATCTTTGACGAAAATAATCAACCAGTTCAACATTAATGGGAAAGTATGGGACAGTTCGATTATCAAGAACCGGCTTCTGAATGTTCGATACATTGCCCAAGTGATCAACGAAGACCAAGATCAGGCCAAGTTACCAGAGAAAATCACTCTGGAAGACCAACACTCCCAATTGTCACCTTTCAATATTGACTCTGACTTATTTCCAAATGGTATCCTCTCAGAAAAATGGTTCAACAAGTATATTCAACAGATTCCATTTGCTTTCATTAAAACATTCATCCTTCCAAATTCCGTTGACGAAGATGAGAACTTGGTTCAAACAATCAAGTCAATGAAGGAATATTATCACAATCAAGGCGTCAAATTTGTTGCAATATTGATAGCATCTCCAGATATCTGCGATGTTGACAACAGAATTGACTATTACCGCACTCAGACAAATCTACCAAGGCTAACTGGCCTACTTAGTATCATAGATACCCCAGAAACCCTCAACAGAGACTGTGAGCTTTGCATAACTTCACTCTTCTCTAACTTGAAGTCATCTGCGGTGGATTTTTACACCAACATTGAGCTCAGAATCAAGCAAAGAAATAAAAAATACTATACATGTCCATCCACCAAGGGCATCGATTCAAATATAGAAATCAGCCCCAAAGCACTTGAAACAAGAAATCTCATAAAACAAGCAATAATAAACCAATTCGCCAATCCTCATAATGTTGAACAAGCATTGAAACTACTTGAGCTTTCTTACCAAAATTTAATCGATCTTCTTAGAGATAACTTCTCAGATAACATTTATCAGTACAACGAGATATCTAAGCACGATCTAAGTATATACACTCAGTATCGCCAGCTTTGTGATATTCTTGCCATTCACATTGTCAGAGGTTACTTATCTTTAGAAGATTCTATTACAGCATTGAAGAAGCATAAAACTCATATTTCCAATATCCTAAGCATCATTCAAGTGGAAGATAATCCAGTGCTTCTTACTTATAGCGATGATTGGACAGCTATACAGTACGAATGGGTTGCGCAATTAATGGAATTAGCACCTAGCTCAGTGTTAAAAGATCTTCAAATACTGACAAAGAGGTCTCCAAGGTCACCAACTATGCCATACTTTGGTGGATTGAAACTTTTAGGAAAGTTTCCGTTCGATATCATCAATAAACCAAGCCTAGGGTATTTGAAGTCATATTACTTAATTAAAAAGACATCTCCTACTAAGAAAGGTCTTTATTCATATTTATACAAGGAAGAAACACCATCTCAGAGGGTCAATCGGGCTATAGATCTCTTAGAAAAGTCAGTAAATTCCACTGCTCTACAATCAGTGAGTCCCGAGGAAGAGGATCAAATAGACTCACTTTCCTTCCTCCTGTACATCAATTGGTTGATAGGAGAAGAATATTTGCAACTTGCAGATAAGGCATCTATTCAAAAAGCGGTAGAATTCTATGAAACTGCCCTTGCAAGTCCTGCTATAGAGAATTGGAAGATTATATTGTCATTGATGTTACAAAAGTTGATTTTTTGTTATAGGAGTTTAAATGATTCGAAGAGCGAGTTATTGAATCTCTTGAAACTTAGCAGTTTAGGATCATCTGGGAAGATCGAAAACTTTAAGAAGAATGAAAATTTACTCGATGAAGGCGTACTGGATTTGGACATTGATGAATCTGTCATTAAGATGGGGAAGTTTTTTGACATGCATGCAGTTATTATGAGCCGAGAAAATTCAGAAGCATTTGTTTTTGATGATTGCCAAACACAAATTATTTTGAAGCAGTATATTGATATTGAATTTCTTGAGAAAGTGGTTCCAACAGGAGCAAAAGTGTTTGTGGTATTAAATGAACTTGAATTAACCATTTCCAGACTTGACGGGAAGGTCAATAGCAAAAGAATTATTCTTATAAAACACGATGGGTCAAAAGAACCTAAGTTTTATTCCCGATTGGAACTTGAGATGAAAGATAAGAATAATTATTCCGCATTCACTAATCTTTCTTTCAGTAAAGGTCCAGGTATATCTAAGGTTTTTGACTTTAACCAATTATTTCAAAAGACGGGAATGTATGAGATACAAGAAGCTCGATTCAAATTTAATATCAGTATTTCATTAAATGAAAAGGTTTATGATATTAAAAGAAGTGAGACGCTTGACCTAAGCACAAATGACTTTTCTACATCCACTCACCACAACAATTTGTATACAGTCATTAAAGGAAGAGATTCTAAATCGTTAGATGACATGGCTGTCAAATCATACAGGATCAATACACCAAACTCACGCATAATTAAAGTTTCACCCTTGAAGCCAGATGTTACAGCATTGATTGATGGAGTGGAGCCAAAAAGTTTAGTGATTGGCGAAAAGATAACTGTTCCAATTAAGATTAACTTCAGAGGACCACAAAAGCATACTATCAACTACAAGAAACTTGCTTTATCACTGACAGCAAAGATTAGAACGGATTCTGAATACGAAATCACTTGTCAAAATAGCTGGGATGAATTGAAAGATGATGAAGCTTTGGATATTAACGAGATGGCCAAACTCGCAGAAGGTGAGGAAAATCATATTTTGAATATGAGCATTCTAGCACCACCTAATACCAATTCCAAAGATACCAATGCTAGCCTTAAAATTGATTTGAAACTATTGGTAACCGAAGACTTAGGGGAATTGGAAGAAGCCGATGATGTTTCCATTTATGATATTCAATCATTTGAAATCCCAATAAAATCCAATCCATTCTCTTCGTCATGTCTTATATGTCCTAGGTTTAGACCGGATGCAGTGGACATGCCTTCTCCATTTATTGTGACAGGAGACAAGAGTGTGGACACAATGATGCCAACACCTACGAGAGTGTGGCTATCGGAGTTTCTGTTGTCGAATTTTGACAATAGTATAGAGGTTGTTGATTGCCAAATATTCGTGAAGACGAAAAATAGCGAATTGATGGTGGAAACAATTGGAACAGTCGAGAAGGTGGAGAACAAGATTCGCCAATCTATCACTACCAGAAGCAAAACAGGATATACTCACCGTAGCGCGAGTGTATCGGTATCGCTTTCTACGAGTTGGAAAAGACCCGAGAGTGAAATATTGAATCAATTTCACTCCAAAGATATGGATATTGTGCTTCCGTTGTCCGATCCGCGGGTGTTAGTGGATATCGAGAGATTGGAAGGAAACGGAGCTAAAATCAGTTACATCATTGAAAACCCTACATCCAGGATCTTCACATTCACTACCGAGATAGAAGATGATGGAGCATGGAGCTTTGATCAAGATAGAAACATATTTCCTTTGCGACAGGGATCGTTCCCTGTATTGCCGTTCAGTCAACATGTTATGGAATACTATGGGACTTTCTCACCCGATGCATTGGTGAAAATACCTTTTATCAAGGTATTTGACGTACAGTTTAAGGTGAGTCTTCCGCCATTATCTGTGCATGAAGACATTGTGTTGAAAGAGGGCCGGTTGTTGTGGAAGCTCCGTTCCGGATAGCGGTATTTTGATAGATAACAATTCAATAGAAAGCAATTTAAATGATAGCATGGAATTAATATATATCACATATTCAATAGATATCAGTAATGAAATACATAGGATGCATCTCAATAAATATTAATTAATTAAGAAACATTTAATTCATTGGATCCTTAGAAGTTCCATGACTGAATTGGGTAGCGTTGATATTAGAATCACTCACTATGTTATGATGAAACAGAGTGTGCTCAATTGAAATCAACAGGAAGGGTCAATCCAATGGTGGGAATTGTTCTACACTCCTAGAGTCTCCAATCTTGACGGAGTATTGTTTGTTGGTAAAAATTGCTGCGATTAAGGAACAGTGTCGGGAAAGGTGATAATCCACAATTAAGCGGGAATTGAATGAGAATTGGCATCAATTGGACTCAATAGCAGCTCTAAAGATTGTAGCAATGCCATTGACCACGGGAAGGGCCAATGGCTTGATTTAGAGGAGGAAAACGAAGGAACAGTTGACGTCATATGCTCCAGCAACCATAGTGGCCATTGGGCCAATCAACATGGCTGTCATGGGAGTGACATCTCCATGTTACAAGGGGTGCTAACGTGTCAATTGTACTGAAAGAGTAGCCAATACCACCATACTGGTTAAAACGGGCAATTTCACAAAATTCACCAAGATCACCCAAACCGCAACCATAGCCTCCACAATCACCACCACCCATTGACAGCCCTACAAGGAGAATACTCCACGGCATATATCGTATATTCGAAGTAGACATACCTAGTTAACACCCAACAACTCGACGTCGAACACCAAGGTGGCATTTGGAGGAATCAAGTTAGGGAATCCTCTTGGGCCGTAGGCCTCGTGGCCTGGAATGGTCAACTTGGACTTGGTACCAACACTCAACTTAGGAATGCTGATGTCCCAGCCCTTGATCACTTGACCAACACCAATGGTACATTGGAATGGGCTTCCACGGTCGACAGAAGAGTCGAACTTCTTACCATTTTCTAAGGTACCAGTGTAGTGGATGGTGACCAAGTCACCGACCTTTGGGAAGGTCTTACCATCACCTTCTTGCAAAATCTCGATTTGAGTAGTGGCAGGAGCAGACATAATTGAGTAGTAACGAGAAACAGGAATTCGTTGAACTGAGGAACGTTGAAGAAGACGCAACATGGTGGGAATTGGGATGGCGATATTGGTGAAATGGGTCACGTGTGGGGGGGAAAGTCAGGAATCCAAGGTGGAGGAGCAGCAAAACCCAATTGGGTTACCACTGGCTCCGCGTGTACCAACCGATATACTGCAGACAAGGGTCACGTGACACATTTTACTCTTTTGTGATTCTTCCTCCTCCTCCATATAGTTGAGTTGCGGTGGGGAACCATCCGCAGCGGCCGCCCCTGGCAACAGCAGTGCCCACCAGCATCCAGTCCACAGTATGCGGCGGTGCCTGCTTGGCATTTCGCAGTCTAGGCGGTGTGGATGTTTCATGGCCTCAGCCAATTTCTCTGGCACTGCCTTTCACTCCACAGAAAAATGACAAAAATAACCTCCGCTTACGTCAGCGCGCACCTAATCGCTTACGTAACTGACAGACCCGATTGCCCTACCACTATTCATGATTATGTGATAAATGTAGCAGCCAACCCCCAAGCTGCCAGACGTGGGTATTGCCATTTTCTGAACCATCGCTACACAACATTGAGATTCGCCGGAAACAATGGGCACTTGCGATATCAAAGTCGAAATCGACAGGTCCACAACCAGCACCTTCACCAACTATGATGTCATCCGTGGAAAGGTGACATTGGCAGTGACTACCTCCATCTCCCTTAGCTATATCCAAGTCAAACTAGAGGGGGTGTCCAAGACCCAGATCCTGGTGCCAGTGGTCCGCCGCAAAAAGGTAGAAAACCGCACCATTCAAGACGTCCACAAGGTTCTCTATGATGCCACTATTGTGTTCCCTCCAGAAAACGTCCGTCAAGTGTCTCTGTCCAAGGATTTCACCTTGCCCCCGGGCAACTATAGTTACCCGTTCGAATTCAAAATCCCCCTCAACAATTCCTGCGTCAAGCTTCTGGGTATCACCAATAAGGTGTCTATCAATAAGAACTTCGATGTGTTGATCAATAACGGTAACTTCAACCGCTCGGTGGTGGGAAACATGGCTAAACAAATGTACCTGGAACTCACAGGTTCTCCCCAAGTTAACAATCCTCCTCAGCAAAATTACCATGTCACCGCCCAACTACCTCCTTCTCTCAGTGGCATTGGCGATTTTGCAAGTGTTCAATACTTTGTTAAAGTCACTTGCAAAAGAGCATCGTTCTTGAAAACAAACCTAAGAGCCTATGACCCCTTCATTTTCCTTCCTTTGGATCAAGACATGTACAATAGTCATGCCACCGAAGATTACAGAGAAGTATTCGTAAGGAAGCAACTAGTGTTCAGGAACAGAATCCCAGAAATTGTGGGGGTCAAAATTCCTCCCGCTGCTACCAGAACCAAAACATTGCCTCTGACTCCTCAGTACCAAAAAAAGGGTTTCTTCTCGAAACTTTTTGATACTAACCCTCAATTACCTGCACCACCTCGGCCTTCCAAAGGTGGAAATTCATACTACCCTGAGATTGAATCGAAAAATGTCGAATTCAGTTTTGAGGTTAGATTCCGCCATCCTGCATTTTTAATACCCACAAAACCCCCTTCGTTCAGGTTATTCTTGGTCACAGAACACAGACCATCTCGCTACACCTTGGCCGAGTACAAAAAACCAGATGACAGTAATGGATTGGGTGTGGTATATCTCCAAAAACTCATTTTGACTTTGAAATGCTCCACAGTTATACTGGTCCTCCAAAATGATGGCAATCAAGTTATTCACAACGCTCTGCATGACGAAACATTCAACATCTGTAATAATAGTTATCAAAACGTCAAATTTGATCTTATGAACTGCAAAAAGACTCATTCAGCATCAGCAACAAGCACCACGGGAGCACCAGGAAACGTTTACGAATTAGAAATCCCGCAAAAGTATTTCGCTAATAGTGTTCTACCAGATCATCTTGCACCATCCTTCAAAACATGCAATATCCATAGAAAGTATACTTTGATGATCGAAGCAGGCTTATCAAGTGAAAAGATCTCCGACTTTAGAAACTCCGACGAATGGTCCAAGAAGGTCAAAATGGTGGACCTCGTGTGTCCCAACATCAAGGTGTTGAGTGGTTTAGCCATGACAAGTTCTCTCCATTCTTCTTCAAAGAACAGCTTCAGTGAAGCTTCGTCTCATCCCCGTCCACCCCGACCTGCGGGCTCTGCATCTAGTGCTGCCTCAAGTCCATTGCATGACGTCAAACCAATTGTTCCCGAAGCCCCATCAAAGGCACAAGAAGCAGAAGAGCTGTTGCTTCCAACTTATGAGGATGTTTTGATGGAGTCTTCATACCAGAATGATTCAGATCATGTTCGTGCTAGAAGGAGATATGAACAGCACGAACAGTACTACCATAATTTGGAGTAAGAGCAACAGCGGAATGCAACAAACATACAGAAACTGTAAAATAAAGATAATTGCTTACGAAGGGTCCTGAAACTAGTTATAGCTGTGCTAACAAGCTCCTGGCCTATCTACAGATAATGGCTTGAACGACGATATCTTCAATATTCAAGAACTATACTTCTCAATAATTTACGAACATGACATATATGTATTTTTATTCTTATTAGAGGATGTGATTAGGTTTAATGATTTATTACACAATTAATATGAAACAATAAAATATCATTCAAGTCTTTTGAGGATACCAGTAGAGTATAGCGCCTTTGAGCACCAGTAACATATTTATCGTTGGGGATTCCTTGTAGCAAAGACAAATGGACCGACTCTATTTTTTACGATATCGAAGTAGTACATATTTGGAAAACCCCCAGATCCCCACCCTCCATGGCTTAAAATTATCAATGACAGACGAAAAAAAACCACGCTTAGCGAGATGCTAGGAAATAAAATAAGGCAGTTAAAAATACCCAAAAACTTTTACCGTGAGAAGTTTGAAATTTAATCAAGTGAATTAATTCGAAATTCCATCCAATTAAATGTAGGGTGCGATTATCATGTACAAGAGAAAGGATAATTCCGCAAGACACACCAGAAAAACAAAAAAAGCAAAATAACAAAAAATATATATGCCAAATAATATTCACCAGGCAGAGAATCATCCTCTCATTTATTCCAACCTCAGACCCAATTGGACCCCCAAATCACTCTCTTGTCTCTTTGTGGTGATGGTTCCCTCTGACCGATTGTGTATATGCTCATCCTCACGGAAAAATGCGACATGCATTTTCAATGTCGCAACTGCCGACATTCCTTCCACCACTGTAAAACTACACCCCCAAAACACCCTAGCTCCATTACCAGCGTACCGGCCCCTTCCAACGAGCTTTAGATCCATTCCACCCCTCCTTAACTCCCAATTTGCCCTCATTCTCCAAATAATTGCCACCAGCAATTAGTAGCAACGCACGTGACGGGTCAATGTGCGTCGCCAACCAGTGAAAAACTTTGAAAACAGAAGGCGTTAGATCAGAACCAGTATGAGTGGCATCGACAGCACTACTAACTTCTTCGCAAGAAACCGTACCGCCATCGCAATCGCTGCATTGGCCGGTGTTTCTGCCGCAGGTGCTTTTTACTACTTGAGTCAAACACCTTCTGCTGCTCCCGAGGCAGACAAGAAGAAGAAGAAGAACAAGAAGAAGAAGAAGTCTGGAGAAGACTCCGGAAAATCCACACCAACCCCAGTTGCCAAGAAGGAGCAAGGAAGCGTGTATCCAGTCAACGACAAGGGATTGCCAGAGGTCAGCGATGAGATTATCAACGGGTTGACCGAGGAACAAAAGGAAGAATGGGCGTTGGCATTGAAGGAGGACGGAAACAACGAATTCAAGTCCAAGAACTACAACGACGCCATTGCCTACTATAGCGTGGCCTTGCAGTTGAAGAAAGACCCAATTTTCTACTCCAACCGTTCTGCCTGTTACGCCGCTTTGGACGACCACGAGAACGTCATCAAGGACACCACCGAAGCCATCAAAATGAAGCCTGACTACACCAAGTGTGTCTTGCGTCGTGCAACCTCCTACGAGACCATCGAGCGTTACGAAGACGCCATGTTTGACTTGACTGCCTTGACCATCTACGGTGGTTTCAGCAACAAGTCTATCGAGCAAGTGTTGGAAAGAGTTTTGAAGAAACATTCCATCAAGATCGTCGAATCCAAGCCAAAGGTATTCAACTTGCCATCTGCTTCCATCATCGGATCTTTCTTCGGTGCTTTCATTCAAGAAACCAACCCAGAAAACATCGATGAAAACTCCGAAGGTGCCAGTAAGTTTTTATACGATGCTTTGACCAATATCAACCTTAACACACAACAAGGCTATGATGATGCTGATACTTTGTTGAACCAAGCCCTTGAAGCTTTCAATGTCGAAGAATTATCCCCTGAATCTCCTGAAGCCGGTCCTGCTGCTGTTGCCTTGGAATACGTTGCTGCTTTCAACTTCTTGAAGAACCAACCTCAAGAAGCTGCTAGTGGAATCAACAAGGCTATTGCTTTGAAACCAAGACCAAGAACTTACATCTTCAGAGCTTTAATCAATGCTGACAAACAATCCTATGATGATGCCATTAAGGACTTTGCTAAGGCCCAAGAAATGGATCCAGAATGTCCAGACATTTTCTACCACTTGGGTCAATTGCACTACCTCACCGGTGATATGGCCAACGCTGAAATCAACTTTACCAAGGCTAAGTCTTTGAACCCAGAAAATGTCTATGCCTACATTCAATTGGCCTGTATTACTTATAAGAATGGCTTGTTTGATGCAGCCATTGAAAAGTTCGTTGAAGCTAAATTGAAGTTCGCCACTTCTCCAGAAGTTCCAACCTACTATGGTGAAATCTTGGCCGATCGTGGTGACATCGAAGGTGCATGCAAGCAATTTGATATTGCCGCCAGATTACAAGAAAGTTTGAAGAACTTCTCTGTTGGTGGTTTGCCACTCATCAACAAGGCTACTTGCATTTCCAGAGAAAGTTTAGAAAGAATGCCAGAAGCCGAGGAATTGTTGGTCAAGGCTTGTGAATTGGACCCTAAGTCCGAGTTGGCTAAACTTTCTTTAGCTCAAATTAAATTGCAACAAGAAAAGGTGGATGAAGCTATTCAATTATTCGAAGAGTCCACCGACTTGGCCAGAACCTTCGAGGAGAAGGTTCAAGCTACCTCTTTCGCCGAAGCAACCAAGATGCAAAAGAGAATCAGAAATGATCCTCAATTGACTAAGAAGATTGCTGAAGTTATGCAACAAAGTGGTGCTATCCCTTACTAGGCGTTGGCCAGATTGTATATATATCCTTTAGTATAAAATAGTTGAAATCAACTCGATGTAAAACACTCACTCTCTTGATTTGTATAATTTTGACTATATTGTGGTTAATATGACCTTTACACATAATAGTTTATCATTTTTCTACTACTTCATTCCCATATTTCGTGGTTTTTCCAATCATCACGACCTTATCATTTGGTTTACCTTTAATAGGCTCGCGCAAATATATTTTTGCAACTTTTATCATTAATGAAAGATATCTTACGTTCTTTGATATCTACACCAAAAATCATCGATCGAAATGAATCACTGATAATAGATGCTACTACGATATTTGACAATTTAATAATTTGTTCTGGACCTGTAAATGGTGGCCTAAAGTCTTATTACCGCACCCTGTTTTCCGACCTTGTTTCGTGGTTGAGTCGGTATCAAAGAGAATGGCACATTTGGAACTTAAGAACCGATGACAATTTGAATTCTTTTTCGGATTATGCATCAAAAATTTCCTTGCATCCTATTCCAAATTACGAAATACCGTCCTTCCACACTCTTCTAAAAATCATTAAAGAGATACATGAATACTTGCAAACTCCCTATCAAACAGCAGTTGTCCACTGCAAAGAGGGCAAAGGGAGGTCTGGTACAATTGTTTGTGCTTATGTGCTATTTGAAGGCTATTTAAGTGGACAATATATTTCTGTTTCTAGTGTAGTTGAAATGTTAACGAAGAAGAGAATGAAATCCTTTGCAGGTGACTTGGTTTCAATTAAGTCCCAAATTCAGTTCCTAAAGTATTTCGAAACCTACCTCCGTATGGATAATGAACAGAAGGCAAAAAGCTTAAATGCTAAAATGTGCAGAACATTTATTCGTGGAATTAGAGTGGTAAAACCTCATCCCCAATATCGCCTAGATATTTGCATCCAAACTCATCACGAAACCACTTTAAGAGATGTGTACACCTTCCACAATATCAGCTCATCTGAAATAACATATCCATTGGAAGAGATTCGCATAAATCCGGAAATGCATAGAATTGGTTTTAAATGGTGTTACTATTGGTTCCATCCTTATCTTCATTTTGAAGCTTGTCAATGGACTGCGACTGAATGTAAGATCAAGGTTTCATGGGACGAATTTGATGGTTTCTTAGGTTCCTGGCATAAAGGTATCAAATACTTTGATCATCTAGAAATTTATATTACACGGTATTGAAAGAATGGTTTTGAAGTAGAAATTTCTACATTTTAAAGTAGAAAATCACTGATATATATTAGGCAGAGAGCTAACCACCACGTTTTTCTTTGGAGTCTTCTAACCAGAATTGTTTTAATGCTTTCTGAACTTCTGCAGCTCTAGTTGATGTTCCACTAAGCTTTCCCAAACTATAAGGCTTTGAGAGCTTGATTTCATCGAATATGATTATGTCTGAGCCATGCTTCTTAACATTATTCTCCCCGAATCTCTTTTTGAAATTTTCGCTGAGCTTGGCTGCCGCAGATGATGGTGCTGTCCTTTCCTTCGGGGCGGGTTTATAATTTTGGATTGCAGAATGGAGGAGTTTTTCGAGGTGGGGAATCAGCACGTTAGAATAATTGACTTGCATGCTCTTATTGATGCTAGAATTGTATCCCTTCTTGGGGTATGGGGGTAACACTTGGATCGATTTGATAAATGAAGTATTGATAATCCGATAAGTGTCGGACTTTGATGCTGACTTTTTCGTATCTGGATTCGGTATTCTGAGCGCTAATACTTCATTTGAGGCCGTGAAAGAGAAAACATGGCCCGTTATGGTTTGGTCAAGCAAAGTGGTTACCTTGACCTTCAAGTTGACTGCTTGATAAAATGTATTGATTGACATGAAAAATACAATAATCGTGGTTACGATTGGAAAATGCAATTAAGTTGATATTGTTTACCTTTCGGTGAATGCTTGATGTCTATAATAATGCAGAATACGATCAAAAATGGAAGTTTCGATACTCAAGATCTCGGCCTTCACCTGTTAGTAATCGAAATTATGCAGATGAAAGAAAGCTAATCTTACATACAATTTCGGTTTGTCCTGTGCAGATCACGTGATGGTAAGTTAGTAGTAGTCGAATTCATCTTCCCACTCCCCTGCAATAGGGAACTACTATATCAACCCAAGTTACCACAATAATGATCCTGGAAGATGAAAGTATCTCCCCAGAAGAATTCAGCCCATTTTCACCCGGCCCAAGGTTGACCATAAAGTTCAACGTACATCGCACTGGTTTGTCACACTGATCTGGGGAAGACTGCATACAGCTGTTACAGGTTCAGAATACCAAGAGCACACGAAGGCACTCCGAGATTGACTTTATCGTTGGGATCAACATTTGATGGAATTCAATCAGAATGCAAGATGAACACATTCTGATAGACCAATTAGAGGATCAGATAATCGATCATCCTAACTCTGCCACCCAGCAACAACTACAAGAATCTTTGGATGAAACGTTTCAAAATAAGTTGAATGCAAGGGCTGAGCAGATCAAATCCAATCAAAAGCTCGATTCGAACAGAACTAATGTCGATGGTTCTGGGTCTTTCGCTCAGGAAGGCCAAAGTAACCCTATGGGGGTCCAGTTTTTGATTAATAGATCCCATCTTGATTATGAATACAAGGACTTTGAAACTTTGGATCAAGAATTGAGCGAGTGGTTTTGCTACAATGATTTGAACATCTTGAAATTGAATGAAATGAGACAAATTAATGTTAAACTGGAAGTTATCGAATCAAAACTCAATGACCTACACGAAGTCGATATTACAACGAATTACGAATCAATTGATCAAATACTAGACTATTTTATTTACTATTCGTTTGGAGTGTACGCTGACAGATCAACAAAGTCAGACCAATTGAAAACGATTATTCAGAACAATATGCATTTCCTTTCCACAAAGGCATATGAACCGCTTATTTTTCAGCTACAAAAGTTTATTAATAACATAATTTCTCTCAATTCATTTGATGAAAAAGTTGAATTCACTGCTTCAATGGAAAAAGTATATTTCAAACTTCTTACACTAATATACTTTATTATCAACGTTGCTATAAATAGTCCTAACAGCTCAAAAAAACTGCTACAATTCGAGCTCCAAAAGTCTGATTTGCTATCTTCTATAATAGAGTTTATGGAACACTGGAAATGGAATCCTAATAAAAGCTCCAGGGTCAGGTACTTGGTCGTACTAGCATGGAAACTCATAATTTTGGAAATGGGAGATTCAGCTCATTTGAAAAAATGTGACGAGTATTTGTCAGAAAAATACGAAGATAAGATTAATAGCGAAGCAGAATCTATTAAAACAAAGTTGAAATGCTCGCCTTTAGACTATTTTGCATTTAAAGAAGATATGTTGGATAAGTATCCTTTATTCAATAATGAAAATCTCAGCAAGTTTAACTTTTTTGATTTCAAGAAATCATTAGAAGAAGAGACAGATGTCAGTGATTCACACACAAAATCTTCCTGTGGATCTGACTCAATGATATTTTCACTGAAAATGAAATCTTCTGATACATCGAATGTATTCTCAAATGAAGAAACCGGTAAAATTCAAAGCAATTCAAAACAGAGCAGAAAAGGTGCTTCCAATTACGAAGATTCTATTGAACGTAAATTCAAGGACTTTATGGCAATCAACACTTATTCGAATTCTCTTTCAAACTTAATGGATAGTCCGCGAACATATAAGTCACATACCGTTCTTAGTCAGTTGCCGACTCAAACAGTACATATTGCTACACCAGTTCCTTCCCCTACTCTTATGGCTTCAGATTATATGTCAGGCGGAGAAAAGATAAGGAGATCTTTTCAAGTCAATCAATCAATGCCTTTCATATATCCTAATATCAACTGTGAGGGCAGTCTTCACGAAAATGTTCCCTTTGCAATAAAAGAAGCAGACAAGATTTTCAAAGATTCAATATATGAGAGTTATTCGAAGAAGCGCTTATGGAATGAGCGATCTCGCTTTATGGCTCAAGAAAGAGGATTTATAAATGAATACAAAGTTCAAGAAGATACTGTCAATAACTTCCAAACTGATGACTCAGAGCAAGATTCTATTATCCGTTCGATTGAGAGAGTAGAACTTTTCTACAAGAAAAACATCATACGGTTGAGTACGATGGTGGAGGTATTGCTCGAAACTATCAAGTCTAACAAACTAGACTACAATCTCAATTTTCCTGAATGGGAATTAAATCCATCAACCTCATTTTTAAGAAATAATAATGCAGTAAATTTCGATGCCGAAACCAAGTCAAAAATAGAATTCGTTTTAATGCTGCAACTTGAGGTGCTTAAGGTGAAGGAGACAACATTAAAAGCGGCTACCGGCATAATCATATTGTTACTAAAGTGGTTCAAAATCAGTCATATTCTCAAATCTTATTATTTATCTTCAATTTTATTTGATCAACAGTTTTTTGCGGTGACACTTGATTACTTGAGTCGAAGCTTCAATAATACAAACCTTCAGACTTCGAACAAAGAAGAAGAGGTTACTGAGTATGAAATGTTAATCAATCAAAATAAGATGATGAATCCGAAAATTGTATTACCAAGGTTTGAATTTTTCAATAATTGCTTAAAGAGATTTCCTGAAAAGTACAACTATAATCTAATTAATAAAACTAGCATTCTGTCATTACCAAAAGTTATGGATGACAATGGAGTTACTAATACCCATATAAAACAATTCAATGAAAATTTTTGCTTTATTTTAAGCAATTTATTAAAGATTACCAACAAGATTTTGATCAACAACATCACCCAGAGGACTTTTACCTTGAACGAATTAAAACCTTCCGATTTGTACAAAATGGTGGTTTTGAATTATGAAAATCCACATATCACCTTGCCTATTTTAAAGATTCTCAAGAAGTTGATTCCATATCAAGGTAGAAAGTGGAAGACGGTAAATATGGATTTGATATCACAAATTTACTTGAAACTTTCGTTGGACTTAAAAGATAACTGGTTGAGTGGCAGGGATTTGGAAAGTGATTTCAATAATTCCTATGATCAAGAAATATCGCTACGTGCATTGCTACAATTTTACAACGTCAGAAATTATCCTTCTGAAATGGAGAACATTGGCTATAAGGTAACTGATGTGGATGACATACCGGTGTTGAATTTGGCTGACGAAGAAGAGGTATACTGGTAAGCTTATAAGTACGTCCAAGATAAATCCTAAGAATTATCCATAATATATGGCATGTAGCAGATGATTTTTCCATTGCCACTAAAGAGATCACTGTAGAATATTATCACATCGCTTCTTGCCAGTTAAGTTTTTAAGAGTATCAATCATTTAATCTTGGGTCAATCTGCTGAAATTTTAGAAAAGAGAAATACTTTGGTCGATAAACAGCAGCAATCTATAAAATAAAGTTCGTTTCAACTACTGTATATTACTGTCCTTCAAAGATTTTTGTCATCATAAGTCGCAGTTTCTGTATTCAGAGGTACTAACGCATTCGTGCCCCAGTCAAAAAAATTTTATTGAACATTTTCCAATTTCTCCAGCAATTGAGAATAAGAACAAGCACTAAAATGGTCAAGTTAACTCAGATTGACGACGAATCTAACGCTGCCTTCAGCAAGCCTGAAGCTACTGTTCCAAAGACCGAATCATACAGCGACAGCGAGTCTGACAGTGAATCCGATGTGGAAGATGACTTCGACTTCGAGAACGAAACCATCTACGACAGAATCGTGGCGTTGAAGGATATAATTGCTCCCGACCAAAGAACTAAGATTGTTTCTGCCACCGAGACCTTGAAGTCTTATGCTACCGCCGGATTAAACAAGAGTGGTTCCTTATTGTGGACCTTGACCTCTTCTGCCTTGTTGCTTGGTGTGCCATTGTCTTTGGCCATCTTGGCCGAAACTCAATTGCAAGAAATGGAAAACCAACTTGCATTGCAACCAGGTGCCCAAGATGTGTTGGCCTCCGGTGCTGACGCTGAAAAGAAGGCTTCCGCTTGATGAGAGTTCCCTTGTACATAGTGATGCGAGAGTGGGTGCTCGGATCTAATGATCGTTGATGTATCTATACGAATATACTGCTCTATGAGTAAGCTCTAGTATCTAACTCCTGGAAAGTTGACGGAAGAAACGGTGATAGAAATGCCCTTAGGATTTTCATCATGCCTAACCGTCGCTGACCAATCCATGTAGTAAATTAAGCACGCTTGTGCTTGATAGACAATGCATAAATGTCCAAGTAAGTGGTGATTTCAGTGATGATTTCCACCACGAACACACTGTGGATACCCAAGGTAAGACCAAGACCTAACCAATTAATACATTGTAACACCAAACCCCGCTCGTATCCATAAATATCGATCAAGATCTTGGAGAAAACCAATTGCAAGAACGGAGTGAACATTGGAACTTGGATCATTGGGAACTCCTGGAGAGTCAAGTGAGCCAAAATGATTCTACCAACACAGAATGCAATAGTGAAACAAATCGATAAAACCAAGGGGAATCCACAAGTAGAAATGATTTCAGGATAGAACCAAGCATAAAGAATAACAGATCCATAGTAAGAAAAGAATGGAATCAATCCAAGGTAAGCATGGTCGATTTTCTCCTTCGAAGTACTCTTGGAGTGTCTCTCATAATATTTGGTGACGTTCTTCATGGCAGAGATGATATTAAAATATAAGGATCCCAATCCGATCACAACGTAGATTGCAGAGCTAGAAATCTCATATTGAGCGTTGATTCCAAAAGGAGATAAGTCCACTTCGGTTAATTTGATGTTCCAGATTTGAGGACCTAATACACCAGTGATCACGTAAACGATACAGATCATCAATACTCCTTCAACTGGACCACTGAATTCCGATAAGTATAAGGTATGTGTATGATATTCTTCCCAAGTGGAAGTGTAGAAGTTACACACCGTTGCAAATTGAGATAACATGAGTAAACCACCGTAACCCATCTTGAGAACTGAAGCAAATACTAATGCCCCTAAACTGGAATTGATGGCATCGATGGAATGGTCAAACAACTCACCCAAAGGTCCAGATTGTCCGGTTCTCCGGGCATGACATCCATCACATCCATCGAAGGTCTGATACATGAACAATCCCCAGGCGTAGAAGAAATAACACCATCTAGGTGTGTTCCCGCTATCCAAGTATGGATCGTAGTAGAAAACACAAGCTAAGTTAATCAAAACCCATACTAATCCAAGTAAGGTGATCACATTGGGTGCCATAGACATGGGGAAGATCTGAACAAAATAGTTCCACCATGCCTTGAGGATATACTTTGAGATGATCGAGTGGTCTTCAGAAGAGTACTTGTATAAACGCAAGTTCTCCAACTTGTTAGGAGGGATGAAAAGGCCCATGCCGATGGTAGTGAATTCTTGAAATTGATCAGATATTAACGATTGAAAATGTTGATGTGCATGTGCGGCAGAAGGTAAGGGCGTGTTGGGGAACGAGAATCAGAGGGACAAAATTGGTTACAAATAGTTGCTAAGTAGGAAATGGGGCGGTATTTATGGGGTATAATTCCCCACCATATTTATGGCTTTAATTGAGGTTGTCTCCAAAATTTGCCCATGTGGGTTTAGGGGCATCTGCAGTTTCAGTTACAGTGATGACACTTTGATGCGTACATTGTTATGGCTAGAATAAAACTTATCGTGCACATGATAAACAAATAAATGATTTCAAAACCTGGCCTCGACGAGAAACTGAACTTGGTCAGCAATAAAATCAAGTGTTAACAGTTTCGAAATGGTGACAGTATCCTAATTGACAGTGTACCATATTGCTAATTCAGAATAGTCTAGAAAGAATGGTCGGGGCTCTTAACAGTAATTATGTTCAGTTTTATTAATCGTCATCTGAGTAGTTCAAGACGTGTTTGGACAAGCACGACTATTTTCAATTTGACAGTTTTTTCACAGACCAACTTACATGTATACAGTATTTGAAATCTAACCTTAGTATTAATATATAGGAACCCAAAACTATTTAGAAAAAGAAATACATACATTGCGTGATTGATCTAATCAACTTCTTCCATGGCAGATTCAACGGCAGGTTCGGAGGTGCTGGTGGTAGAAGTACCAATTTCAGCTTCAACTTCTTCGTCTTCATCGATGTTCAAACCCAAAGAGATCAATCTGTTGATTCTACCAGCGAATGAAGATGGCTCATCCAAAGAGAAACCAGAAGTCAACAAGGCAGTTTCGTACAACAAGGTAGTCAAGTCCTTGACAGTCTTGTCTTCAGCACCGTTAGCTTCAACCTTCTTCTTCAACTCCTTGATGATAGGACTCTTTGGGGAGATTTCAAAGGTCTTCTTGGAGGACATGTAGGAGGACATGGTGGTGTCTCTCAAAGCTTGAGCCTTCATGATTCTCTCCATGTTAGCAGACCAACCGAATTGACCAGTTCTAATAGCAGCTGGAGCGTCAACCAACTTGTGGGAGACAACAACCTTCTCAACTTGTTCACCCAAGATTTCCTTCAAGGCCTTGGTCAATGATTCAAATTCGGCAACTTCCTTCTCTTTCTCAGCCTTTTCTTCTTCGGTCTCTTCCAATTCGAAGTCCTTGGTGATATCAACCAACTTCTTGTCTTCAAATTCCTTCAATTGAGTCATAGCGTACTCATCGATTGGGTCAACCAAGAACAAGACTTCGAAGTTCTTAGCCTTCAAAGCATCCAAGAATGGAGACTTTTCGACGGCCTTGATAGATTCACCAGTAATGTAGTAAATGTTCTTTTGGTGTTCTGGCATACGGGTAACGTAGTCAGACAAAGAAGTGTATTCTTCAGTAGATTTGGTGGAGTAGTATCTCAACAATTTAGCCAAAGAGTTTCTGTTTTGTTGGTCTTCATGGATACCCAACTTAATGTTCTTGGAGAAAGCGGTGTAGAACTTTTCGAATTGTTCTTGGTCCTCAGCAATCTCATTGAAAGTCTCAATCAACTTCTTAACGATGTTCTTCTTGATGACCTTCAAGATCTTGTTTTGTTGCAACATTTCTCTGGACAAGTTCAATGGCAAATCGAAAGAGTCGACAACACCCTTGACGAAACCTAACCATTCTGGAATCAATTCATCGGCATCATCAGTGATGAAAACACGACGGACGTACAACTTGATGTTGTTCTTCTTCTTCTTAGATTCGAAAGCATCGAATGGAGCTCTCTTTGGAACGAACAAGATAGCTCTGAATTCCAATTGACCTTCAACGGAGAAGTGCTTGACAGCCAATGGGTCTTCCCAGTCATTAGAGATAGACTTGTAGAAAGCATTGTACTCTTCTTGAGTGACGTCAGATGGGTTTCTGGTCCACAATGGTTTAGTCTTGTTCAACTCTTCGTTCTCAACAACTTGTTCGGTGATCTTCTTGGTCTTTGGCTTCTTTTCAGCATCCTCATCTTCAACTTCTTCCAACTTGGCCTTCTTGTCATCGTCAGCAGAAACCTCTTCCTCAGCATCATCAACTGGGACTTCCTTCTCAACTTCCTTGGTGACAACCAATTGGATTGGGTAAGAAACGAACTCAGAGTGCTTCTTGACGACTTCCTTGATTCTCTTTTCTTCCAAGTACTCCAATTGGTCATCCTTCAAGAACAACTTCAAGACAGTACCACGGCCCAACTTTTCGTTGGTCTCATCCAAGGTCACAGTGAACTTACCACCGGCGTTGGATTCCCAGATGTATTGTTCGTCGTCGTTGTGCTTGGAGATAACTTGGACGTGGTCAGCAACCAAGAACAAGGAGTAGAAACCAACACCGAATTGACCAATCATGGAAACGTCAGCACCAGCAGACAAAGCTTCCATGAAACTCTTGGTACCAGAGTTAGCAATGGTACCCAAGTTCTTAACCAAGTCGGCCTTGGTCATACCGATACCGGAATCTCTGATTTCCAAAACCTTCTCTTCTGGCTTTGGAGTGATTCTGATGAACAATTCTGGCTCGGTTTCCAACTTGGATGGGTCGGATAAAGCTTCGTATCTGATCTTGTCAATAGCATCAGAGGCGTTAGAGATCAATTCTCTCAAGAAGATTTCCTTGTTCGAGTAAACGGTGTTAATGATCAAGGACATCAACTGAGAAATCTCAGCAGTGAACTCATGGGTTTCGGCCTTAGCGTCAGTCATCTTTGGTTGATTAGATAAAAATGAATTGTCGCAACAAAATCGGGGCGACTGTTCAATTTATATTTCGAGGGTAAATGTTGCAAACAGGTTCGACGATTTGGGGTAGAATTTTCCATGGCCTTCCATGAGAATTGGTTGGCGCACGATGAAAAATTAAGGAATTTGCCATGGATTCCGAGGGCATTTCTAGATTTCCAAGGACACTTCCCCCGTTAGTTGAGTTTGCGAGATATTACTAACCTTGCTGCAAAAGCAATACTGGCTTGCTTGGTGAAATAAATTATTAGGGTGCGCTAAAGATTTTCAAGCCATAGAATACGTATAATAATTGAGGAACTAAATGTCGTGTATAAATGTCGTGTATAAATGTCGTGCTATGTCGCAAATCCATTTCGGCCAAAAAGTTGAGATGGTTATGACATCACCGACTGTGGTAGAAGTTGTAGATGCTTTAAACTACAAAATTGTATCTCATGTAATCATTAAATATTTTAGAACTGAATGTTTCAGGATCATGTATAAAATTGTCATTTATCGTTAGTTAAAAGTTGAACACCAATTCTTCCGTTTCAACTCCACAATCTATACACCTTTTCTTCACCATGTTCTCCTCCCCGGGAATGCTTATGGGAGCAGACCAGTCATGAACATGTCTCTCTCCTAAACTTTTACCATCACGTAATTTTCTAGTATATTCCTCCGCTCTAGTTTTTTTCCTCATTTCCATGAGTTGTTCGTTATATTTCTTATCTCTTCTTTTAATTCTCATTGCTTCACGACGTTCCCATTCTTCATCCAATTTCTCCGCAGAACCCCATTTTTTCCAAGCAAACTCCTCCACTTGAAAACGGAGAAAAAGCTGCATTCTAGAGTATCCATGAGGATTTGGTTTTTCGATTCTCGGTAATAAAGTTGTGTCTCTCAATTCTGGGTCGGTGAGAAGATAATCATCCTTGCATTCAGTTTTCGTCAATAAAGAGTATTTCTCGGGTTTTTCTCGTATACATTTTCGACATGCCCGCACCTTCCAGAAATTGGTGAATAAATTAGCATCAATTTCTAAAGATTTGCATTCATAACATTTGGGAGCATTTTCAATGTCGATAGGAGGGGCCAAATCTTTCACAATCAATTGCTCCTTTTGCTTCTCTTTCCATTCATCTAGAGTTGTTACATCAGAACCTTCTTCGTTCCCAGGTTGGTCATTCAAAAACCCACCTCTAGAGTCTGTAAGGGTGGAAAAGTCGAATTCAATGTAATCTTTTCTCTTAATTGAAGGAGGCTCATACTTCGACTTTGGCTTGTTATTGAGTTCTCCAGACGCTTCTAATGCCTTTCTTGTCTTATCTGGAATGTGTACCTTATCAGGAGCTGTTTTGGTGGCATCCCTATTGTTTTGCGATAGCCTTTTCCTAATTTCTAGCGCTCGTTGCCTGTTTTCCTCTAATCGTTTCCGTTGTTCGGGAGTCAATTCCACCCGAGATCTTTTTGCCGCTGGTTCTTCTCCCGGCAAGTAGAATCCATTCCGGATTTGATTCATAGAGGTGGTTGGAACAGGTACATCTTGTCTTGACGAGAAGGGAGCATCTTGAGGTACTGAAGTTGAAGGATTGGTTCCTCTGTTTTTTACCCGTTCAAGTGCGCGTTTTCGATTTGATTCCTGAAGTTAGCATTTCGGCACCCGTAATCCCCAAGTATACTTACGATTCGCTTAAGTTGTTCATCACTTAGAGATCCTTTCATAAAAGACATGATTACCAATGGCAAATTGGAACAATAGCAATATCTCGTCAGGTGATGGTTGATCACGTGCTGAGATTTGTGGAGGTTCTAGAAGAATGGACACATGGTGCCACTTTGGAGTTCTTGACAACAAAGAGATTTCTCAATCTTGATCGGATTACATAAATATCAACCATCTGGATGTAAACTTTCTTTTGTGTTACTTATCGATTTTATCTAACTTTTTTTTCAATCACCACCATAGCTAGAGTTTTACCATGACTTTGACCAAATATCAACGAGGTGACCAACAAGATGGTTGGAATGATTGTCCACCATTAATGATGTCACGAAACAGTAGCTCTGCCAGCATCCCAAAGTCGAAGAATAGAAGGGCAGGAAATATCATGGAAATGCATGCGAATAGCTCCAAAACTTCTCTTGCGGATACTAGTGAAGCTAGCTTTGGTCCCCCAAGTGTTGCTAAAAGAACAGATGAGTTGGGTCCACACAAAAAGTTACCTATATCAGGACCTCCTATGTTCAGAAATAACGATTTTGCAGATACAAACAACAATACTAATGAATCTTCTCCTACAAATTCCACAATGCTGAAGAATTCATCAGCGCTAGGTGCCCAAGGTTCCAACACTGACATGAACCACTCTAGTTTAGTCACTACATTAGAAATCTCCGGAAACCACTCCCCAATCGAAACAATAGAAAAGATCAAGCAAGTGCTTGAATTACCATCCCGACTACCACAACGAGAGTTGAAACATTATGAAACAAAGCTCGATAACCAAATCACCATAATAGATTTACCACATGTTGAATTCATACATTCGATCGCAATTAAAGCCCTCGCTGCATCAGAAGATTCAGGGGCTAAAAAGGCTATCGAAAAGAGCATTTTGGATTATATGATTGTGCATGATGGAGTGAGTTTATGGTGTTCTCCTTTGAAGAAAATAGTTAGTGGTCTCAAATAATTCAATAAACTGTAAACATCTACCTCAAAAACATGGGATTCTTCCCGAACGTACGTATTATTTGAAGGATACACTTTGTGAATTTGAGATTTCTCGATTATTTCTGGCCTATTGTACATAGATTTTCTATATGGTCTAAATGTATAAACCTTACATCTTCTTTCTTCTTCCAATTTGGGCTTGGAAACCAGTCTTGATTGAAGAGACGGATCTTGTGGATCCACAAGCTTTACAGCTCAAGAAATGCAATCTGTTGGCCGATTCTCTCTTCAACTCGGTGTTCATGGATTTACATGTCTTACATGTAACATATTCTATGATGTATCTTCTCAAAACAGACTCCATCTGTTTAGGTTGAAACTTACCTCTCAACACCAATCTCTTCTCACCATCGATGGAACCAGAGGTACCTAATTCAGCGAACAAGAATTGTATCAAATGCTCTGGATTTCTTTGCAACACGGTGGCAATTTCTTGAACATTGGCGAATAAGGTCTTCTTGGAACCTTCTCTTTGACATATTGGTGGTGGAATTCTGAATTTTGGTCCTGATCTGTCTCCAGCCAACTCTGGGTTGTTGGCCTTTAAGATTGTGAAAAAACGTGACAATAAGTCTTCGTAAACCATCCCTTCATCAGTGGATGGTGTGGATTCGGCTTCTAAAGTGGAAGTGTTGTTTTCTTCGATTCCTGCTTCTTCTAATTGTTGTTCAAAATCAGTGGCATCGAGGTTTTTGGTGGACTTCTTTTTCTTCTTCTTGATTGAAAGATCTCCTAATGCTGTGGTTAAATCATCTTCTGCGAGAGCTGGGGAAGCTTCAGGGTCGTCTGTCTTTTTTGACTTCTTCTTTTTCTTCATTCCTGAAAACATGTCATCTGTGGAAGCGTCTGGTGCTGGGGATGCGCTTTCTTCCGGCTTCTTGGCCTTCTTCTTCTTTTTCAAAGATGGGTCAAATCCTAAGTCACTCATGTTGTGGGTAAAGTGTCTATCATGAAAATTGTAATTGGAAAATTTTTTTTGTCTATGAATAGTGGTAGGTGCACTACTTGCTATACTGATAATATACAGGGAGAAACTATAGGTCAGGGAAATGAGTCGAAGGAAACCATCCTTCGTGATCTAAATCTTATTAGATGCGTGGATATAGATTTCTAGGCTTGAAATTTTGCTCAAATCTAATCGAAACATTTAGTAAAAGTGGTAAAAAGCAAAATTGTATAGTCTCTTGAAAAAACGAACTTCCAAATCTAGATTTCAAGTTTATTGGTATTTTGCTCAAGAGCAGCCAACTTAGCATTCTCTTCGGCTTCATAACTTTCGGATCCAGGCTTGTATGAAATTTTTGTGTTCTCGCCATCATTCTCAACCTTGAAGTCATCTTCAACAGCATATTTCTTCAAGAACCAGTTTTCAACTTCAGTCTTTCCATTACTCTCAGCTTCAAAGATTGCATCGTGTCCAGCACCATTCTTGGCAAATGGGTCTGCACCGTATGTGTCACATAACAACTCCACAACTTTGAGGTGACCGTTAAAAGAAGCCCAATGAAGAGGAGTATTACCGCTTTCGTTGGGTTGAGATGCTATTTTCTCGGCTTCTGCCTTGCTTAGAATAGATAACAAATACTCAACTGTGTCAAAATGGCCGTTACCAGCAGCGGCATGCAATGGGGTGGTGAGTGTGATGTCATCTTTGATCTCCAACAACAATTTTGGATCGATCTCTTCAAAAATCTCACGAAGAGTCTGTAAATCACCTTCTCTGGCGTCGTAGATGACAGCATCCATCTCTTCTTGTGTTAAAGTCGTCATGGCTATAAGGTTTATATTATCTAAAATCACTTTGATCTTTTTCATATTACTGGCGATGCTCATTGATTGGTAAGCGCTTACTAAGTCACTAAAATTGAAGAGGCAAACCACAAGAAGTCATTCAAACTGCAAGATGCCTCCCAAGATAGAGATCTTAGATGATGTTTCTGTTTCTAAAGATGCCATTGTGAAGCCAAGGAAAAATCCATTCCATTCGAGAGAGAAGAAGACTGTTCGAAGGTCAGTAAAGGAGGTATACCCTCAAAGAAAAGGGTTGAACACGCCACAGTTGCTGGCGAGTAATCCATTAGATATCAAATTCCAACAATTAGAAAAGATATTGAAGGGTAATATCGACGAAATAAGTATTAATGAGTTTCTAGATAAGATTTTACATTCTCTGGACATTAAAATCGATTATAACATTACAAAAGAGTTCAGTGAAGAATTCCAAAAGCAATATAAATTTGTCTCCTACCTTCTTCAAAGTCTTAAAGAGATTCAAGACTTATCAGAAAAACTCAATTTGAAAGACCCTAATCTTATCAAAATATCTTTGCATGACATTCGAATATTCTCCAAACTTTTCAATGCCATCTTGATTCATGGTTTGTATCCAGTGTTAAAATACTACAAGATAGGAATACCTATTGAAAAAAGAAACCTTAAGGATTTTGGAAAAAAGCATATTCAGGTCCATACTTTGACTCCAGAGATCAAACCTATAGATTCAAAGACAGTTTTAAATTCTCATGAGGTAATGTTAAAGTTAATAATTAAAAACTTAAAAGAAGTCTTGACTTTGGATTCAGATGTCCGAAACTTACTCATTACCGGAACAGGATATTCAGATCTATTGGTAGCAACTATTTCACTCCTAACTATTCCGAAATTTTCTATTGACCATGCTTCAGTATTAGAAGATTTGGACACGATCTTATATATTCCGGAAACCTATGAATTATTTCAAATATTTTCGTCATTAATAGCTACTAACTCTCCTTCATATTTCAAGAATTACATCATGTCCAAGCTAAGCGTGTTACATTATAATGCACCACGTAAAGATGGTCTAGATGCATTGATAGAATTTGTTCTAGGTTTGAGAGAAAATGAAGAAATAAGTTTCGAAAAGTTAGACCAAGTTGCCAACATTGTTTTGAAAAAACCAGTCGATGTAAGTGTCGTGTCATATTTCGAAAATATTGGTCAACAATCCTATGATATATTGGTCAACTTCAATAAATCGACAAATGCAAGTTGCGTTTGTCATTTCTTGGAAAGATTATGGCTGAAAAATCACAAGATAGTTGAGGATTTTTTCTTCAAGAAAGTTTGGGAGAATTTTGATCCCAACCCAGGCAAGGGATTGTTGGTTTCAGAAGCTCAACTTAATAACAGTATCAATGTACTCATTTCATTAACTAGAAAGAATATGGATTCTGAAATTTATTCTGTTCTATTCAGCAAGCTTGTTGTCCCACTTTGGTCTTACTTGATTTTCCTTCGCAAGAATTCAAAATCTTATGATGTGATAACTGGAATCATTGTAAGCTATTTTACATTGGTCAAAGGTGTATCTGAACTGGCTGATCGCTTAGATATTAAACTCATAATTAAAAATTTACTAAAGGAAGGGGGAGATCATTGGGAGTTCGAAATAGGACCTAACGGTTTAGTTCAAATCTGTGACGACCCAAAAAACATAACTTCGAAGATAAAAATGGCAAAATTGGTTGAGAACTTAGATGAATACAGCAAATTTTTTATGGATCTCTTGAAAGAATTGGATGATGATTTGATAAGAGCTATCTTCCTAGATTTATTATCCAATTGGTTGCATCCCAAAATAGTCTTAGGTGAAAGTCATGAGACGGACTTTTTTATATTGATAGATTTAAGACTCTTGGAAGGAATTGGAAATCAATTCAATGAAATTTTGGCCAATGGACCCTTGGATATCTTGAGAATAATTAAGGACTTTTTGAATCCAAGCCCAGGCGACGTTGAATCAAATATGGAATCTGCTGTTGATGTAGACTCCGATGATGAGGATGATTATGACTCTGGTATTTTCTTACAAGCAATACCTGTTGTTCTTGAGTTGTTATCTGCTATATTGTCAGAATTGAATTCGTTTGACGAAGACTGTAAAGAAGAACTTAAACAAATCAAGCTCCTTCTAAATTCATTACCATCCCACACAGAACATATTAAGGATCAAGCGAAATCTCTTCATGATAGAATCGAATATCTACTTCAAGGTTCGGTTGCAACAAACACTAAATCTGAAAAAGACAAACAAATCCTTAAACGGGCCATCACCAGTTTAAACGACCCACTAGTTCCAATTAGGGCACATGGCTTACATTTACTCAGACAATTGATCGAACAAAAGAGTGAGGTTATTAGCTTGGAATTTGGTTTAGAATTGCATTTAGTTCAATTAAAAGATCTGGAACCGTTCATTTTTTTGAATGCTATCAAGGGACTTCGAAGCCTAATTGATTATGATCCAAAGGAATGTGTAAAATTGTTGACAAACTCATATTTGAATGTGGATGATGATACAGAATTGGATGAAAGGCTAAAAATAGGTGAAGTATTCTTGGGATTTATTCAACTGAGTAATGAATTTTTTGCAGGCGAGGTTGCAAGCTCTATTGTTGAGGTGAATCTTCATACAGTCAGGATTTCAAATGATAAGAAGTTCGATGATCGTCTTCGAATGTCCAGTATGTCATTATTAGGAACAGCATGCAAAACAAATCCATTGGGAATAATAAATCATTTGGAAGATATCCTTGATTGTGCATTTGGTATCCTCAACCTTGAATCTGCTGTGAACAGTGCCATAATGAGAAGGGCTTCTGTTGTCTTGATTCATGATTTAATTCAAGGTTGTTCCATCTCTGAGAAGGTCCCATTCCCCCTCAATTATAGAGAGAAGACCATCCGCACGTTAAACTACATCAATGATAATGATAATGACCTACTTGTGAGAGAACAGGCCAAAATGGTATTAGATACTATTGCAGATTTGAGCAGCCTTGATTTTTCTCATTTGTAATTTGGGTGAATACACCATCCTCTAAATGATCATTTTACCGCTGATGACGACTTTTGGTATTTTTAAGCTGCGTTTATTGAGATGGTACAATTTAGAAACTCAAACTTATGGATCACCATCATCAATTCAAATATTGTGATTTCTGAAATCCTAGCTAATCGAAATTTTTCCTTCGAATTCCCACATCAGGATAATGATTGTTTAAGTAAGATTGTTTCGAATAACATATAGTAATTTGCATTTTTCCAATTCAAGAACAATAAATTTAATCAAGTGTTATGTTCGGAGATGCTAATGGATCCATTAAAATAAGCTCGATGTGTTTTGACAATTAGGTGATCTTGCTATACGGGTATTATTGGATTTTTTGATTATGGTGGATGGTTTGAATCAGGAAACGAAAGACTTTTAAAAATAAACCTAGAATCCCAAACATATCTTCAATGCTTCCAGAAGTCGAAGTATGTAGAATTATGTAACATCTCCATGACGAGGATCTTTGTTTATTGTATGTATTGTAGCCATGTAAGAACAGGCAAATAAGTCAAAAGGTTACTATAACTATTTCATAGTAAAAATTGAATCACATGCCCTTGATAATGCCTCCGTTCTTCGACTCAAAAAAATAAGCCACTGGATTAATAAGTCCGTCTGCCCAAGATGTAAAGCACCTTATCCCAAGAAATAACTATCTACATGTCTTACAGAAAGGGTTTTTGATTGAAGTAAAATATTTTTTAATTCAATTGTGTTGATGAGCATTAAATTTCACCGAAGCGATGTAACCTGCGTTAGGAAACTAGCAATAATCTTGGCCAAGCTGAGGATTTAAACGGCTTTCATCCCGTTTAGTGAAAATCACCTTATTTGGATGAATCTCCCACTTTTTTAAATCCGCATAGAAATTCTAAATAAAAATATCCTGGTGAGAGGCAACATGCATGATCAATTCTCGTCTGCTCATGTAGCCCAGTGAACGACCTCGGCTTCCCACACAAAAAGGTGTTCTTTGCATAATGAAGTGGATTGGCGAATCGCTTAAACCGAGCTTTTACAAGTCTTATATTATTTGTTTTTAAATTTGATCCATGTTCAGTGGAGATTGATTGATATATGGTCGATATTTGATATCATTATTCGTCTTTCTTCTTCGCTTGCTAGATCTAAAGGCCGCACTCTCATCTAATAAGTAAGGAGCCCGTTACCATGGTTTGTTCTCCTGAGCGTACAGTGCCGCCAAAATAAAAATGTGGTAATTTCAAAGGGTGCATTCTTACGTCAACCTCGGTTAGTGCGGACCACCACGCACCAAGCACATGTGCATTCATCAGGGTCCTGTTTAATCTTCACCAAAGGAGCTACCTTTTAAACAATTTCCAATTGAGTGTTTAGAGCATGTACTTCCTCATTACAATAAGGATTTATTGATTTTTAGTATGAAATCAAACAATTCCATAACAGAGAACAGTTTTTTTTGTTGATTGTCAATATCACACATGGTGCAATACATCACCGTGCTAAGACTTCAAAAATGACTTTTTTGGTATCGCAAGAATGCAAATAGGCGTGTTCCCAAAATATTCGACGCTTGCTATACTGACCTTTTGATAAGCTTTCCCCACTTATAGATGAATATTGATCCAAACTATACGAACTATAGAAATCCTTCTGTTACTAGTCATCATCGATGAATCCCTATAGTGAACAATAGAATCCCGGGAATTGAAAAACCAGGCTCCGCAATGGAAATTGTAATCAATTATCCTCATAGGGTGCAGCGACAAAAGATTAATTGAGTTTCTGCCTCGCAATCATGAAGTGGCCCACACTGGTATTAAGGTTTACATGGGATGATTAACACATATACGCGGAAGAAACACGAGCCCAACCTCTTGAATACAGTACATGCCAGATACAACAGATACAACTCTATTAAAATGGCTCTTTTGGGTTTCTTTATGGCATTTATTATAGTTTTGTAAACTTAATTGTGATAATGATCAGATAATTGAGATTTACTATCGTTGTTTGAAAAATCCTTGATCTGGTTATACTACGAGAATCAATTGATCTAAATCACATAGTTGAAGATAATATTGTGGGTATCAGTATATTCATTACAGTACTGTATACAATCAATTGAATTTTGTAGCGTAGTCTCTTAAATTTTAAGAAGTTTATGAATTCAGATAGGTTTCTACTTTTTATAAAGAATTGTTGAAATAAAAAAAAAAATAAGTAATATCCCCCAAGGTATCAATCATTAACTATCTCATCTGCAATGCAATTCATCGAGTGTCTTAAGTAAATTACGCTATTAGATTATCTTCTAGAGAAGGCACATTAATCGAACGTACTTTCAATTCACTTTACATCTTTTGTTGCATCTCACAATCTCAATTCCTTATTATTTTTTTTATGAAGTGGTATAGCCAAACAAACGCATGGGTCCTTTTAATGGAATACAACTTGCATATTATTATCTTCATGGAAGAGGGCCAACCCTCCATCAAAGAAAATAATACACTTCTCTAGACTATATATTCATATTTTTAAGGATGCACTTGAGTCATTTTCTAAGGATGCATATAGACGATGCCCAGTTGCATTTATTATTTTTTAAAACTTGCGTCTTCTGGAATCCCGTTACAAAGATCATCGATCGTACAAGGAACAGGTACAAATTAATAACTGCTGTTTTGCAATCAAATAATGAGCTAGTATTGATTCTAGTATTGATTCATTTTGTTTGTTTATACCAGAGAAATTCAATCAAAGTTCTTTCGCAACAGAGAATGAATTGATCCTCCCACAATCCTCTTGGAGGTTAGCGCAGTGTGGGAAAGAAGAGGTACGTCGAAGTCCAATGGCTTAACCTAGAGGCTTTGATGTGCATGATGCACATATTGGCCATAAAATGGCACCTATGAGAATTTTCAAGAAAGCTTTCACCACCGAAGGTTTACTGCTTTGCTATGAAGATAGAAAGTTAGTGCAAAAGCTGGATGTTTTGTCAGTTATTAGAGTATGTGATGGTTTATATTCAAAATTCCTAAGACCAGTTTAAAAAAACGGAAAATCTCGAGCAGAAACCCACTTAAAACTAGGTTTCTGAAAAGTTTAACACATGAATTGGAAAGTATGAGCAAGAAATATTATTTGGCATACGAATGTTGAAGGTGTAAAGAAGACAATAATCGAATCCCCTCCACTTCAAAGTTTGCAATATTTAAGTGGGGCATTTTCCTTAATTCTTACTACATTCATTACCATGTTTTTGAGGCTCTTTCTAATAACGAAGTTGCTAGCAATTGCAACCGCAGCTCAAATTACGGGTGTCTTCACTTCCATCGACTCTATTGCTTTTGATGGAGGAAGAAACCCATATAGTCCTTCCACGCCTAATTGGTATGCTACCATTGAATGGGCAATGAACAGAGATAGCATGAAAGCTGGTGATACCTTCTCACTTAATCTCCCATGTGTTTTTAAATTTTTGCTTGCAAATGATGAAGTTGAACTTGCTGCTGGAGGTGTAACATATGCCACATGTATCACGAGCAGTGGTGAACATTTTCTTCCATATTCAACTATTGATTGTACTATCACTAATAATGTCGCTAGAGTGAACCTGGTTTCGGGAAACTTCAGGTTTCCATTCACTTTTAATGCTGGTATGGGGGCTAATCCTATCGACTTGCAATGTTCCAAGATGTTCACCGGTGGTGTAAACACAATCGTGTTCAATGATGGTCCAAACCGCCTCACCACTTCGGTCAACTTTCCTCCATATGCACCAGAATCAGATTTGTTTTATAATAGGAAGCTTCACCCAACCGCAGGACAACAACAATATTACCTTTTAGGTGGAGAGTGCCCCAATGGATATACCTCAGGAAATCTTACAATGAGCCGTTCAGCAGGAGATTTTGATTGCTCCACATTTAAGGGAACTTTTACTTCCAAGCTCAATAGCTTTAACTTTCCTACGGATTCGAGAGACTTCGGAATTCGAGTGGAGTGTTCTAGGTTTAAAGTTTCCATATCCTATCTGAACATTCCTGCAGGTTACCGTCCATACCTTGATGTCTTAGGAGATTTATCTTACCAATCTAATTCTGTTGACTACATCAATGTGAACAGGTGTAGGGGTGAAAGTACCGAAACATTAAGCACGCATGTCAACTGGCGCCCTTATACAGATGGAGATTTTGGTGGAGGAGGTGTAGCCGTTGTTGTGAGGACTCTGACATATACCGGCTCTGTTACTCGATTGACTACCTTACCATTTTCTACAACAGAAGGAAGTACTAAGACTGTGGTTGTCCAGGTCCCAATTCCTACCACTACTGTTACTTCAACATGGACTAGATCTTACACTTCTACCACCACCAGAACAGCTACCCCTGGTAATACTGCTACAGTTATAGTTGAAGTCCCCACACCAAGAACTACAACTACTACCACCTGGACAGGAACTGATCTCACAACCACCACCAGAACTGGAACTGATCTGACCGAAACAGTGGTTATTATCACACCGTACCCAACCACGCCGCACGACACTGTGACTGTTACTACTCCATGGACTGGTACTTTCACTAGTACAACTACTGTTACTGGAACCAACAGTACTGATACAGTTATTATTGTTACACCAACGAAGCCACACGACACTGTGACTGTTACTACTCCATGGACTGGTACTTTCACTAGTACAACTACTGTTACTGGAACCAACAGTACTGATACAGTTATTATTGTTACACCAACGAAGCCACACGACACTGTGACTGTTACTACTCCATGGACTGGTACTTTCACTAGTACAACTACTGTTACTGGAACCAACAGTACTGATACAGTTATTATTGTTACACCAACGAAGCCACACGACACTGTGACTGTTACTACTCCATGGACTGGTACTTTCACTAGTACCACTACTGTTACTGGAACCAACAGTACTGATACAGTTATTATTGTTACACCAACGAAGCCACACGACACTGTGACTGTTACTACTCCATGGACTGGTACTTTCACTAGTACCACTACTGTTACTGGAACCAACAGTACTGATACAGTTATTATTGTTACACCAACGAAGCCACACGACACTGTGACTGTTACTACTCCATGGACTGGTACTTTCACTAGTACCACTACTGTTACTGGAACCAACAGTACTGATACAGTTATTATTGTTACACCAACGAAGCCACACGACACTGTGACTGTTACTACTCCATGGACTGGTACTTTCACTAGTACCACTACTGTTACTGGAACCAACAGTACTGATACAGTTATTATTGTTACACCAACGAAGCCACACGACACTGTGACTGTTACTACTCCATGGACTGGTACTTTCACTAGTACCACTACTGTTACTGGAACCAACAGTACTGATACAGTTATTATTGTTACACCAACGAAGCCACACGACACTGTGACTGTTACTACTCCATGGACTGGTACTTTCACTAGTACAACTACTGTTACTGGAACCAACAGTACTGATACAGTTATTATTGTTACACCAACTGATAAACATTTCCCTTCAGTTTCATTGAGTTCTGTTTCCTCCTCATCTTCAGTATCAAGCAGCATCAGAATCCCATGGAATTCAAGTACAATTGTAACTTCGTCTGGTTCGAAATTAACTGAAATCCCATCTAACACTGTGAAAACTGAAAGTTCTACAACAGGTATTGAAACTTTACCAAGTGGTCCTACTGGTCCTACTGGTCCTACTGGTCCTACCGGTCCTACTGGTCCTACTGGTCCTACCGGTCCTACTGGTCCTACCGGTCCTACTGGTCCTACTGGTCCTACCGGTCCTACCGGTCCTAACCCAACCGGTCCTAACCCAACCGGTCCTAACCCAACCGGTCCTAACCCAACTGGTCCTAACCCAACTGGTCCTAACCCAACTGGTCCTAACCCAACTGGTCCTAACCCAACTGGTCCTAGTGGTCCTAACCCAACTGGTCCTAGTGGTCCTAGTGGTCCTAATGGTCCTAGTGGTCCTAACCCAACTGGTCCTAGTGGTCCTAGTGGTCCTAATGGTCCTAATGGTCCTAATGGTCCTAATGGTCCTAGTGGTCCTAATGGTCCTAACCCAACTGGTCCTAGTGGTCCTAATGGTCCTAATGGTCCTAATGGTCCTAATGGTCCTAGTGGTCCTAATGGTCCTAATGGTCCTAGTGGTCCTAGTGGTCCTAATGGTCCTAGTGGTCCTAGTGGTCCTAATGGTCCTAACCCAACTGGTCCTAGTGGTCCTAGTGGTCCAAGTGGACCTAGCGGTCCTTCTGGTCCAACAAATCCAGAAGGATTTTCAACCATTCCTGTTCGTCCAAGTTCTTCCTCTGAAGCTCCAGTCGTGCCTACAGTTTCTATTGACTCTGGTTCGAAGAAAATGAAGCCTGAAGTATTGTCTATTCTCTTCTTGATATTTGCTTATCTTATTTAATGATACCCACTTATTTTATTTTCTTTATAATACAAAGCTTCTTTAGTTGGATTTTCAATTCGTTAATCCAATAGAGTAGCGGATACTAATTCCTCTTCGGTCATATATATTAATTACCTTCTCCTTCACCAAGAAAAATTTTACATAGGTTACGTCAATAAATAGCTAAATTACTTTAAGTATAATTTTCATTCTTCTTGATTGGCATTTGAATGCATTCTCCTCTGAATTTAACTCATGCAATAGAACTTGGAAGAGTTCACCATCACATAGCATCAACGATACGAGGTTTTGATGATCTATCTAAAATTTGATAATGCTGAATTTTTGACATTTGCAAAATTTTCCAAATAATGTTGTTGGATTTCCAAACAATCTTAATCATAGTTGCACTCATATTTGGTAGTGTCAATAATAAAGGGTATTGAATTTGATTGGTTGAGAGATCTGCGATTAAAAATAGTATAAATTGGAACTTTTTTCCCGCATTTTTAAGATCGTCTAAATATGAAACTTGCAGAGGCGCTAAGGCTCAAAGCTGATTATAAAAGCAAGCAGAATGAGTTGATTTCCAGAATTGAGTCAAACTGTTCTGTTCAGGAAGGTGAAGTCACTGCTGAAGACCCTAAAGAGTTGTTATCTGAATATGAAGGGATAACTAAACAGCTCTTTTTATTGGGTAATAAGATCAACGTTGCAAATGCTACCAATGAAGTGGAGTATGCTTCACATTTAGATAATGAAACTAAACTTCATGAAATAGGAGATTTTGATGGAGAAGGAATTCAGAATACAACAATAATAGTGAAAAAGAAATTATTACTGGAAGCATTAG
This sequence comes from Suhomyces emberorum, assembly GCA_003707835.3. Taxonomy (NCBI): domain Eukaryota; kingdom Fungi; phylum Ascomycota; class Pichiomycetes; order Serinales; family Debaryomycetaceae; genus Suhomyces; species Suhomyces emberorum. The sequence continues at coordinate 850,699 of PPLQ03000007.1, forward strand.
CTGAAAGAGATATCTTGAAGTCAAAAATAAATCATTACAGAGTCATCTTGCAGGCAAGTACACTCAATTCATACAGAACAACAAAACAGGAAATCAAAATATTATCTACAATGAATGTAAAGGATTTGAATAAACATATTGATATTCTTTCCAAGTACTTGAGGTTGCTTGATGTGAAAATTCAAGAGATGAACTGGTGTGTGTCTATCTAATGAAGATTAAGGTTAGTCTTCTTTGTCATGAAGTGTTCAATAAGTTGGTACCTATCGAACGATATTCCTAAGTGAGCTAAAGACCCTTTCGCGGTGAGGGTTGAAGGAGATTTGGCTTTTGTCATCTTTCTACACCGCGTGTCAAACTTAGGGAAGTTAATTGTTTTATGTATAGTCCCATGGTAACAATTACACCCGAGTAAATTTTATATTATCTTTTATTACCACTAGCTATTTCGAGTATCGTCGATGGAGAGGGAGGGATCGGGGACTTTTCTAATACACAAACCTTAACTAAATGTAGTTACCTATTTCTAAGAATAGGATATTTACTTTCCCTTCATGTATATTTGTACTAGAAGAATGAGCATTCGTAGATTTCATTGGATATCGAATGACTTGTAACTATTAATGCAAAATTCAGGCCACTATTAGTTTTTCAAGAACAGGCTCAATGAATCAAAATCGTGTGTTAAAACTGTCAGTTCAATTGTAAAGCAACTAAACAGGAATCTTCTACCTTTACCCATCTACATTGTTTGAAAGTCCCTCCAACCAACCCTTTAAAAACAACAAATCTTTTGTTAAGGTGATCTGTAATATCTTGAACTTGCTAGACTCGGGGTACTTCATCATGCATTCTCCTCCCAAAATCTTGTAAACTTCGCACCAAAAATAATTCTTCCTGTGAAAACTTGAACATCAAACGATATATATGTTCATTAGCAGTATCATAGGAACAAATCAACTTTATGCAAGTAGCTGTTACAAATGATTCTATCTTATAATGTAAATACTACTGCGCAAAGAGGAGTCTACTGGATTATAACCATTCGACAAGACGTCTCATAGAGTAAAAGTCCATGAAGACATTTCACACATCTCGATCATTCCTACATTACATCTGCCCAATTTTTTCCTCTATTGATTATCATTTATCTTACAAGTAAACGCTAAAGTAGTAATCACATGCACACATGTAGCATTTTGCGGACGAAATTTAAAGCCTCAAATACATCCTTTAAACTTTTGACTTCTTTTATCTGAAGAAAATGCTCGATAATATAATGCACTAGCTTAAAGGAATGGTTTATTACCAAAACTTCTTCCAATCAATAGCATTACAAGTGTACATATCTGAAATAGGATGTATTTTTTTTTTTTTTTTGATTGAGTCATTACTTCAAGATCTAGAAGCAAAATTCTAAGACAATGTACACCAACTTAACCCATTACTCCTTAATTAAATTCATCAGTTACTGGGCATTTGAACTTTTTAGATCTTTGAATTTGCAAACGGTGGAAGGTGATAAGCTGAACAAAAAGAATTGGACTCAGTAATCCACAATCCAGTCGAGCAACTTACCTAGAACCTCTACAGCATTCACCAGGCTTTGGAGTGTTTTCAACTATTTTAGGACACTAGTCATGTATTAAAGTTACATACTTTATTAATATCGATGAAATAAACCAATTTTAAACTTCTTACGATTGATACTTTTTCCAGCAATATAACATGGATAACTTAACCCACTAATAGTATCGTTCTTCATAAGTTCAGTCCCGTTTTACTAAAGTATCAATGACATAAATGCAGCTTTGAATCTGAGCCTTAATCGAGATAAAATTTCCTTATTCATTTCTTTAGTGTGTATTGTTGTTGTCTGGTGTAGGTTTTTTTTTTTGGTGAAGTATTGACAAAATAAGCAACTTCAATCACAGAGTCTTTTGCAGGGAAAATCATTCCATTTTTAGCTAAAAGGAGAATTATTTTTCCCTTGATGACCAACAACTTATTCAAGGCAGTAAGTGCCCAAGTTGTGAAAAATGTTTTAAAATACCAAGAAGTTGATGTAAAGCTGAGTATCAATTCAAATATATTTTTTAATTCCATAATTTGCAGTATTGCTTATGTAATCACATACTTATTGATCTTTGAATTGAAACCCCTTTTTATCACAACATTTTGAAGAAATGTTTCAGTTGATTCTTGTTGCTTGGCACATATGAATATTTAACCTGAAAATTCTAATGTATCACCATAAAATTAGCTGTTATGCAGAATGAACCAGACTTAAGATTGCTTTCAAATGAGGTACATTCACAACATCAAACTATCATTAAATGTTGCATGCAAATATTGGTGATTTTTTATTAATATATAACAGTGAAACTTACTCATTCTCAATAATAAACAGTTCTTCTGAAGGCTTTATTGAATATTCACATTAAAGATCATTCATTTTTGAGTTAATTAATATCAATCACCAACATTGCCTTGGTTAAGTTGAACTGAAGGGCAAGTTCAATCATGATTCACCGGTCAGTAAGTATCTTATTGACATTTTTTATTTTGCAAACTATTATTTCGGTTTCTTTACTGTTAACAACATCCAGTTTACCTCCGGTCCTTCCTACTATCGCTCCAAATTTATATTCTGAAGATGTTTTTGACAGAAAATCTTCGAGATTAGGGAGATCAATCTCAGATCTACAAAGTGGGATGGATACCGGTAACCAATTTCATGCCCAAAAGTTTTTGAAAAAGTCATCAAACTTCAGCTTTCCTGAAGGAGTAGAGGTTGACAAGACCGTTCACACACATAAGTTTTATGCAAATTTAATTTTGGCAAATCAAACAGACAGTATTTGGCCATTACCATATGGGTTAAGATGGTTAAATCAATTTTGGAATGGAATCGCTGTAAACCATGTCAATTCTACAAATTTCATTTATGGATCACACTCTAAATTTGACCCAAATATAACATCTTCTTATTCTTCTCCCTTAAATACCTCAGAACTAATAATAGGTTCTCCGCTGATAATAGCGTACAAAAACTTCATGCGGGTGAAAAATATGAAAGGACATTCAGTTGAAATCCAATTAAGTAGTGACAGAGCGGATACAACCAATTACATTGAGTTTCCTGTTGTGCAAGGAATGGGATTTGTTACGGCAATCTACCATGGCAATTTCAAAGCTCAGGTTGGGACTAAAGACACATATATTGAGAGTATCAACAAGGAAATTATCAGTCCCAACAAGATTAAATTCACCTTCACTTTAGGTAACCAACAGATTTGGTTGGTAATGGTAACTTTGCCTAATTTTTTTTCAAGTGAGCTGTTTACGTTTTCTGCTAAAGGTAATTATTTTGCATTTGCCAGTGCAGCAGTTGATGGTCTAATTTTACAGGTGGCATATCTAAGCAACACTGAAATCCAAAATAATTATGACGTGAGTGCAGGGATGTACGTTACTAGCGCCAAAGTTACAGGGAAGATGAAATCAAGGAATAAAGCAGTATATTCCATCAATTACGAAACTTCAGGCAGTAATGATATTGGAAAGCCACTCATTTTTGCATTACCACATCAAATTGAATCAATGACGGAAGAAATCAAGCTAAATGAAACAAACATAGAATTGGACTCAAACACCAAAGGCACTATGAGGGGATATCATAGTAATAGAATTGAAATGCAAGAAGAACTTCATCCTGACTTGGGCTTCCTACCATGGAATCCAGATAATAAGACGATCTCATTCAGCAAGGAAGAAATTGAATTGATCACAAGGATTGCAAAAGAGGAATTGGAGATTAACAAAGTAACAGATGTGATGAATATTCGTTCCACTGCTGATCGTATAGTTGCAATTGACAAAAGCTCATACATTTTGTTGGTTCTTCATGAGGTCATTCAAGATAAAGAACTCACTTCTAAGGTATTACAGCAACTTAAGTCTTTAGTGGAAACCTTGGTACTGTCTGAACTGAGAATGATATATGACACTACTATAGGGGGCATTCTTCTAGATGACGAAAGCAGTGTGAAATATGACAAACACCACGTTATTCCTGGATACTTGGTTCATGCGGCTTCAGTTATTGGATACATTGATAATCGATTACAAGGAAATTGGATCCAAAATAATGAAGTTTGGATAAATTCTTTAATTAGAAGTGTTGCCAATCCATCACCTAAAGACCCATATTTCCCCGTATCTCGACTGTTTGATTGGTACCATGGACATTCTTGGGAGAAGGGATTAATCTCAAGTCCAGATGGTAAAAGCATAGAATCGTCATCTGAAGATTACAATTTTGCGTATGCTATGAAATTATGGGGTAAAGTGGTAAAAGATGGATCAATGGAAGCAAGAGGTGATTTGATGTTATCCATCTTGTCTCGTTCTGTAAATATGTACATGTTGTACGACGACAGAAATAGAGTGGAACCAGAGAGAATCATTAGAAACAAGGTTTGTGGGACTCTTTATGAAAACGCAATAAAATACGAAAATGGAAGGAGGGGGCCAAATTCGGACCCTCAATATATTCATGAATCACACATTTCGCCAATAACACCAGCAACTTCTTTGGTGAGAAAAAGGGATTTTGTTGAGGAAGAATTCAACCAACAGTTATCCCAATTTGATGACATCGAACCACAGGTACAAAATTTATTTTTCCTAGACAAAGCTTTCTTCAATGTAAATGATGCGTATAATTATTTTTCATTGCAGGCAGACACTGCCAGTTTTTCTTCTGGAAGCTTGAGTAGGACTTGGGCTCTATCATTTGCCGCATCATTAAGGTCGAAAACTATGGCAACATCCAAATCATCACCTGCAGAAGGTTTAATTAAAAGTGATATAAGCACATATACGGGAGATGCTTTCAATGTAATTTCTGAGAAGGAGCCATCACTGAAGATAAGGCGGGGCTCGATGAACAACTATCTCCCACATAACGTGGATGTAGGTGGTATCGTTCATACCAATAAATTTTATACAAATTTAATCCAGGACGATCAAACTGGTAGTATCTGGCCATTGCCGTATGGATTAAGATGGGAAAAAGATGCAAAAAGTGGATTTGTGGTATCTTATTCCAGTGCTTCCAATTACCAATACGCAACAGACACAGAACTAAACATTACATCGTCTTATACCAACATCAAGTCTACGGATATTATTATAAATTCAAATTGGGATGACCTTTTGGGGGATATTTTGCAGGTAAAAAATTTAACAGAGCATTCGATCAATTTAGAGTTACACGACAACAATGGAGATTTTGTCGAGTTTCCAGTTGTGCAGGGAATGGGATTTGTTACTGCTATTTTTCATGGTAGATTCGTTCCAGAATTGCGCACTAGAACGAACAACTTTAAGTACCTTGAAAGATATGAACTTTCTTCAAAGAAATTAAAGTTTAGGATCATCATGGATAATAATGACATATGGTTGGCATATGTTATCCTACCTGACCATGTTGATACTTCATTTTTTGATTTAATCCGATTTAATCATGAATTTATCCATGCGAACGCACCAATAGATGGTCTTATCTTACAGATAGCATTTTTAAAAAATTTGGGTGATGAAATCGGGTATGATATAAGCGCTGGAATGTACGTTACTAGCGCCAAAGTTACAGGTAAAATTACATCGGGAAAGAACGCAGTATACGCCATCAATTACGAAACTTCAGGCAGTAATGATATTGGAAAGCCACTCATTTTTGCATTACCACATCAAATTGAATCAATGACGGAAGAAATCAAGCTAAATGAAACAAACATAGAATTGGACTCAAACACCAAAGGCACTATGAGGGGATATCATAGTAATAGAATTGAAATGCAAGAAGAACTTCATCCTGACTTGGGCTTCCTACCATGGAATCCAGATAATAAGACGATCTCATTCAGCAAGGAAGAAATTGAATTGATCACAAGGATTGCAAAAGAGGAATTGGAGATTAACAAAGTAACAGATGTGATGAATATTCGTTCCACTGCTGATCGTATAGTTGCAATTGACAAAAGCTCATACATTTTGTTGGTTCTTCATGAGGTCATTCAAGATAAAGAACTCACTTCTAAGGTATTACAGCAACTTAAGTCTTTAGTGGAAACCTTAGTTCTGCGTAACCTGGAAGTATTATATGATACAACATATGGAGGATTACTTTTCAATCTGGATGGATTTGTACCGTACGACTCACATCACAATGTAGCAGGATTCTTGATTCATGCAGTGGCGGTTATTGGATACATTGATAATCAATTAGGAGGAACCTGGGTTGAAGAAAATAAGGATTGGCTCAATGACTTCATCAGAAGTGTTGCCAATCCGTCACCTAAAGACCCATATTTCCCCGTATCTCGACTGTTTGATTGGTACCATGGACATTCTTGGGAGAAGGGATTAATCTCAAGTCCAGATGGTAAAAGCATAGAATCGTCATCTGAAGATTACAATTTTGCGTATGCTATGAAATTATGGGGTAAAGTGGTAAAAGATGGATCAATGGAAGCAAGAGGTGATTTGATGTTATCCATCTTGTCTCGTTCTGTAAATATGTACATGTTGTACGACGACAGAAATAGAGTGGAACCAGAGAGAATCATTAGAAACAAGGTTTGTGGGACTCTTTATGAAAACGCAATAAAATACGAAAATGGAAGGGGGGAGCCAAATTCGGACCCTCAATATATTCATGAATCACACATTTCGCCTATAACACCAGCAACTTCTTTGGTGAGAAAAAGGGATTTTGTTGAAGAAGAGTATACACAACGATTACAGTATTTCAATGTGAACAAGGAACCAGACGTGAAAAATTTGTTTTTACTCAATAAAGCTTTCTTCAATTCAACTTCAATCTATGATTATTTTGCTAGAGAAGCTTCAACAGACAGCTTTAAATCAACTTTGAGTAGAACTTGGGCTTTAGTATTTTCTGCCTTCCAGAATTTCTAGATATTTTTAGGTATCTCTTATAATTCACATGATGATATTTTTATGTGTAGTTCTAGTGAAGTCGAAGAGGGATTTGAGTCTATTAAGTGAAAATTGACATGAGAATGCGTAGCAGATTTTCAGTGATAAGAAGAGACCACCTTAGATCTATTTTCCAAGTATTCTGGTTGAATTTTTTAGTTTAAAACAGTTTCATCCACCTAAGGTGTATATGGAATGGTTCAGAAGGATAACTTGATTCTTCTATCAGTTGTTTTTATTCTTCTTTTGAATTCTGAGCATTAACTTGACTCGAAGTGGGCTGTTTAAATCATATACTAGATTCAATTTATCTAATATTCCAATCAATCAAGAAGGAACTCAATTTTTTATTATTTGGATAAAATGTAGTTGTCAATCTCAAGTACGCACTTTCAAAAACCTTGATGTATACTGCACGGTTACCACTTCAGGATTGTTTCAAAATGACCTTGAAATGAGATAAACTTGGTTCTATTTAACAAAAGGGTTCAACTTTAGTATAATATGCTTACATTTTATTTGCTACTGTTTTACCTGCAGGGTATTAGCCATTTCAGCTGACTATCAAAAGAGAAAGTGCAACCAGTGCTCTTTGTGGACTTCTTACAATAAACAAATGTTTATGTTGAACATTGAGTAGGAACTAGGTAATTAGATTGTAGCAATTTTTTGAAAAATTTCCTTGGTTATACCCTCTAAAATGATACGCCTATTGTTTTAATGAGAAATAATCTTCGAAGGTGCGATAGAAGGGGAAAATTGTTTATATTTTTGAAGAAATGGACACTGGATTAACGTTTTATTGTATGCTCTAAGGGTTGTTTACACTTACAACTACTTATTTGCTAGATGCATAAAATCTACTTGGCCAATTATTTCATAACATAAAGACAAAATTAAAATAATTATGTGCAATTACAAAACTGATATTCATCAAAGTACAGTCAGTCATTGAATACATCGAAAATAATTACACTTTAAATGTTGTCAGAACTAAAATACATTAATCGCGTTTAGAGATGGATAGAGCTTGATAGACCTTGGAAAGAATTAATGTTAACGAAATCAATAGAAATAATCAACTTCGTGGCGAAAACTAAGATACTCTTATTTTTCATGTTTTCAGATCATCACCGGCAGTTCCAGAGTTCTACTCCACTATGCATAGATTTGAGAATTATGCTGCAATATTTGTCATTTCTCCTTGCGCTCAAACAAATAATTTCGTTTCTTCCGCAAATAATGATGCATAAAGGAAGGCTTTCAATTTGTCAAGGATCTAAGACTGTATTTTGTCACTTTTTATACTTCAAAAATTTTCGGTTGTTTGTTAACTATCCACAACCCAATCCGAAAATCTCTTAATGAATCTTTACATGCTACATGAAAGGCTAGCTGGTAAAAACCTTTGTGTAAAAAGGGAAAAAGGTGTATCAATTTTTTGCAATATAAAATAATACCTTCCTCGATTGGGTAGATTGATTTTTTCAATCTTCTTTGAAATTTCTTTCTCCATGAAGTTAACAATCTTATTAATTTTTACTTTTGCTAGCACTTTTTGCATCAATTATCCTCAATCAAATTTGAATCAGCCTAGCCTCACTACAAGGGACAATGGAAGAATTTTGACAGATGCTCCTTACAATAATGCATTCAAAAATGATGTTGAAAATGAAATTATTGATGTATCTGTTCCCTCTCCATTATTACCTTTGAAAACTTCATTTAGAGAAGACTCTAAGATAACCAATCAGTTTACTACTTCCTTAAATAGAAGGGACGATCTATCCACCAAAAAAATACCTGACTACACTTACCCCAAAGAGATGAGACAAACTAATTTGGTTAACAGGTTATTAATTCAGATTAATAAAACCAACTTGTGGAATAATTTGGCCCAGTTCACTTCCTTTTATACCCGTTTTTACAAGACTCAGGGTGGTTTTCAGAGTTTCAATTGGTTGTGGAATAAAATTTTACAAATTCTGTATCCCGCATATGGAAGGGTATCAATTCAACGTATTCAACATAAAGGGACGTTCCAGAACAGCATTATTGTATCCATTCCTGGTAAGGTACCCGATAAAGTCATCCTCGGGGCTCATATAGACTCTATTAACACATTATCACCATCCTATGACAGAGCTCCTGGTGCCGACGACGATGGTTCCGGAGTAGTGACACTTTTGGAGACCCTCAGAATCATTATTGGAGCATATGTTAACAGAAATTTTACCCCTCACAACACCTTGGAATTTCACTTCTACGCTGCCGAAGAAGCAGGCTTATTAGGGTCTAAGGATATTTTCGAGATGTACACTGCCAATAAAGAAATTGTTGTGGGAATGTTGCAAGTAGATATGGTCGGTTTTACCGTAACAACAAAGGAGAACGGAGTTGAACCGCACATTGGTTTGTTTACAGACAATTGTTATCCACCTTTAATTGAATTCTTAAAGAAGATTATCAGCACATATAACAAAATTCCCTTCCATGAAACTAAATGTGAAAGTGAATGTTCCGACCATGTTTCTGCATTAAAGAATGGTTATCCTACAGCTTTTGTGATGGAAAGTGAATTTGCCTACATTTCCTATTTTAGGCATTATTATTTGGACACAATCGATCGAATTGATTTTGACCATATTACTGAATTTGTTAAATTGTGTGTTGCTTATTCATACGAGCTAGGTTATGCCAATCAGTTGCATTAAATAGGTTCATTTATTCTCGCGAAAATATTGTCTTTTAGCCAAATTTTCCCGCAAATATATAACTTTGCAAAACTCTTTAGTACCAACGAAAAACCCTTTACATTGTCGACAACCACACCCCGGCTGCACTATAAAAGCACGCGTGGCGCCTCCACCTCCCAACCTCCGCCGCTGCCTCGTCCACCACGGCTTCCCGTGGCCTCCCCCTCGCCATCACCGCCGCAAATCCGCCCACATTCCGTCCTCCGTTGCACACC